>VDFB02142899.1:0-49976 GCA_007258455.2 Sequoia sempervirens
AGATTAATAAGTAGGAGGTATTTTCCACAGCGTGTCAAATTATGATATTGCTATCAAGATTCAACCGTGTAGTTTTTCGAGTAAAATTCATTGAGCCCTATTTCATGAGTAGTGGTTCACAAGAACCCATCTCTCATGATAATGAATGGTCCACATAGCACTCATTGCATCTAGGTGATGGTCACAGAGGTGAAGCATTGGTCCTTCTTGGGAGGTCACCCATCCCAGTACTACTCCAACTCAAGTGTGCTTAACCACGGAGTTTTCCCCAAGGTTAAGCCCACTTTTATCTTGCAAACCCATTTGCAAAACCTTCAACAAGTGTTGTGCCTTATGAACCATTCATTAAAGAGCTCCTTTAGCTCATCAATTGATAAGTAGGAGGTATTTTCCATAGTGTGTCAAATTATGATATTGCTATCAGGATTCAACTGTGTAGTTTTTCACGTGAACCACTACTCAGGAAACATGGGTCCATGAGTTTTACTCGAAAAACTACATGGTTGAACATTATGAGAGATGGGTTCTTGTGAACCACTACTCATGAAACATGGGTCAATAGGTTTGACTCGAAAAACTACATGGTTGAATCTTGATAACAATATCATAACTTATAAGATGTGTAAATCATACCCCCAAACTGTTTTCTAAAACATTTCCACACAATTCACTTAGGAATTCTATGGAAAAGGGTTCTCTTATAGTAGCAAAAATCTTTCTAGGAATAAATGGGTAAACCAAAAGATAAAGATTTTTTTTCAGTTGATCACGATTCGATTGGAAAAAAATTGGGTTAGGTTTAGAGGAAAAATCATAGCAGAATGGAAAAGAAAAAATCACAACATTAGTTGAAAAACTGCCAAAAATTGTGATTCTTGCCCATTTTTATTGCAATTAAATTAGTCAGCAGCTCACTGACCAGGGTTTTATGAAAATTGTGGTATGTTGGTCTGCAAAGTGGGCAACTATGTTGTTCCATGATTAATCATAAAGCACTGCCTATGTTGCCATGTTCGATAGTTTTGGCCCTCGTACCCGTGTGGGTACGAGATAGGTATAGGTATGTTTCTGGTACCTGTTGAGGTACGCACAGGGTTCGGGTGTTTTAATTTTTAATTTTTTTTATTGTTGTAAATTTAAATTTAATATTATTTTATTTTATAGTTTTATTTTTTTATAAATTTTAATTTTGTTTGAACAATTAAATAAATGAAAATTTAATATTTTAAAATATTTAATTTAAAATTTAAATTATTAATATATAAAATTTAAGAAATTCAAATACAAATTAAATTTAAAAAATATAGTATTGTTTTATTTTAATCTTTAATATTAACAAATTTAAATATTTAAATAAAATTTAAACTTATTAATATTTTAAATTTATTATAATATTATTTTATTATTAATTATTTTAATTTATTATATATAAAAATTAACAAATTATGAGTATCACTATTCTTATTATATATATATATAATATAATATAAATATATTAGATAAACTTATTAATATTTTAAATTTATTATATATATATATATAGACTGTAAGAATCAGGTAGCCCCCCCTATAAATTGCAGTGCGTCTGGTAAACTTTTTCACGTCACCGGTGATGTTGGCGTGACACGCCCTTCAGTACCATAGGGATAGGGGGGAGACTAGACCTTGTGTCGTCTTGCCTGCAACAGGATGCTTTAGCCAATTGAGCTAGGCCCTCCGCTCCTCATAATTTATAATTTTGAACACGCAAAAATAAATAAATAAATATATATTCCCATACCTGTACCCAAGGAAAAAAAAATTGTCGTACCCTTGTACCCATACCCTTATCTGAACCCGTACTTGAACTGGCAACTTAGGGCATTACCCTCGTGAATGCTTAACCTCTTGCAATCTACTGCATATCACATAATCTTTGACAATGGTAGTTCTAATCATGGTACATAGATCTAGAGTGGATTCTCAACCCATTCTTAGAGACATCTACACATCTACTCTACTAACTCTCAGTTGGAGATGAATTATTTTATTAAAACTGTAAACTTATGGGCTGCACACATTTACAACAATTCCACAGAGGATTAAAACTATCACCACCACCCAACGTTCATGCTAAAACTGTTATAAGTATTAATTGGTCACTAAAAGGATTACTTCTGCCTAGGATTCAAGATAAATCAAACAGGGCCATTTTCTAACTGAATCAGTTTTCCATCCCATGGAAACACTTGCAATTTAATGATTTAATGATCTTGTCTTTGCACTAAAACATAGATTCTGTAATTGATTTGACAGGCTGAATAACATTCATGATTCATGTTGTAGTAGTAGGACTGAACCTTGAGATATCTAAACCATAGTTGAAAAATTCGTGACATGGAACTGAAAGAGTTAAAGGACATAGAACTAAAAGAGCTAAAGGACATGGAACTAAAAGAGTTAAAGGTTGGTGCTTGCAAGGAAGGAGTGAGGAATAATACACTCCTTGCTTGTAAATTCTTAGCTAGAAGATTAGAGGCCTAGAGGCATATGATAGAAAATATATGATAAAGATTTTATGCAAGTCCAGAGGTAAATTAGATTGTGTTTTATCATAGGAAGTTAATTTGTTGGTTATTGGCTTGATAATGTTTGCAAGGTTGTGTGGCTTGAAGTTTTAATTTTGTCATCAAAGAATGTAAAAGAGAAATGAGGGGCTTCTATTCTTTTTAATCCCATTTTGAGCTCTAATATGTTAAGTCATGGCTATTCTATCTGTGATAGGGTTATTTGGATTGATTAAAATATCAATAATAAGATTTCTGGTATTTGCTCTGTTTATGCCCCTAATAGTTCTCGGAGGATGTGTCCTCGCCATTTTTTGACATGTCTCCCTATTGAGGACATTTCGAGGATTTGGGGATGCCTTGGAAATGTCCTCTCACTGTCCTCAATCAAAAAATAAATTGGCCCTAATATCTTGAAAATGCAGGGACTTTATGGGGATGGCTAGTAGTCTCCAAGATAGTTGGGGACATCAATGACGTCCCTTGATCATCTTGGGGACACCGAGCCATCCCCTTGCATTTACATTCAATTTTTTTATAAAAAAAGGCCCAAAATGATTTTTTTTTATTGTTCTTTTGTGGGTTCCCACACCAGTCAGCACAAAATGAGAGATTTTGGTATGCAAAGCAACAGATTTCAAGCTTTTTTATGGTGTATGACAGTCACATGTTGTTAGGGCCGACTTTGCAAGATTTGAAAGCAATTTTCAGCCATTTCAGTTGGCAAAATAGTAAGGTTTTCAAGAGAAAATCAGGCAAAACAACACTTAGGATCTCAAGTTCCATTTGTACCTGAAGGTGTTGTTTCAAATTTTCAATCACAAGATAGTGATTTTCTATCACTAAAAACAACAATTTTTAGTTGTTTTTGCAGTCATAAAATTGCAGGTATGCAACATATAATGGCAAAGGTTTCAGTCTTATTGAGGCAGCCTCCTTTCCAATCTCAATACAAAGTCAAGAACTTGTTGTTGCTTGTGTCAAGTTTCAACCACTACAAGGAAGATGGGCTCATTAATTGCACAAGTTCTTTGCAAGTTCAGGGTTAGCAACATATTTTCTATGTTTTTGTCAGTTTGTAGTTGGAAACTTGGAACTTGCAGCCTTTGGGCATTTTGTTGTAAATGTTATGTATTAAGGATTTATAATGGATATGATGAATGCCTTATCAATCTTATTATATGAATACTTGAAATTTCCCTATTTTTTAATAATTGTCCCCTTTGCCATCCCTTGCTGTCCCCTAAAATAGCCTCCAAAAGCTTGGTCTCCAAAACGTGTCCCTTAGAGTTAGTCCCTTGCTGTCACTATCTTAGAAACTTTGTGGAACATAGCTAATAAATTGAAAGGTATCTCATGGGTTTGTGGTGGTGATTTTATTATGATTGAAAGTGGTGAAGATAAATTTGGAGGGTGTTAAGTTTTACTATAAAGGGAATGAATGTATATTTTGGAACAAGTTTAGATGAAAGAAGAATTTGGTAGTTTGTCTAGAGAAAGGTAAAAAGAATGATAAAGGTATTTGTTTACTTGGTCCAACTATTAGAAAGGTTGTAAGAGAGTTTCTCTAGATTGGAGATTAATTTTTTGATGTCTCCCTAGTATTTGGACATTAATGTAGTGTCAAGGTCATCCCTTCTCCCCTGTTTGACCATCATCCTATTGAATTTGATTTTTTCCCCTAGTCTAGCACTTCTAAGGTTTTTTATTATTTTGAAGGCCTATATAAATTTAATGTATATCATCTAAGTGATCCAAATTGTTGCAACACTCTATATAATTTGTGGTTTTGAACTTTTTTAAATTCTTTGTTGGTTCTAATATTTTTAGATGGAACAAAGCTATGGAGTCAATTGTTGCTTTTATGGGAATTTATTGTAAGGATAAAGCTAAGTTGAGATCGGCCAGAGTTAGAAAATGGTAGGAATCTATTTTTTCTATTTAGAATAGGCTTCAACTAAGGCCTTTTGATGAGTCTTTGCATCATGATGCTATGGAGTTAAAAGAATTCTCTGGTGTAATCAATATTATCATGCCGATGGGGCTAAATATGGGTTTAGGCTTATGTGGCTTCACTGGGGTGATATTGGGTCGAATTTTTTCTTTGAAATCTTAAAAGTGAAACATGCTAAGAAAAAAATTAAAGCTATTATGGCTGGTGATTCTCTTGTTGAGGATGAGCCTAGTATTAGGATGACTTTTTAGGATTTCTATTGTAGTTTGTTCTCTTTAGATGAGAATATAGAGGCTATTGTTAAATCTAACGATATTATTTTTAAGAAAGATAGCTCCTTGTAAGCTTAATAGTAAGGAGGCTACTAGCTTGGACAACATTCTTTCCTTGGATGAAATTATTAATGGTATTTCTCAATTATAAAAAGGTAAATTTTTGGTTTTGATGGCTTTCCAATTGAATTTTACAAGTCTTATTTTAATTGGATCAGTAAAATTTTGTTATTGGCGTATAAGGAAGCTATTAATTATGGTACACTAGGGCGGAAAATTTATCAAGGTATTATTAAACTGATCCCTAAAGATGGTGGCCATCTTCATAAAAAAATTGGAGGCCAATTACTTTTTTAAATGTGTCCTATAAAAACTTTGCTAAGGTTTTGGCTTCAATAATTTAGAAGCTTCTTCCTAAGATCATCTCTTCTACCCAAATAGGTTTTGTGAAAATTATGTATATTCTTGACAATTTGATTACTAGTTTGGAGGGTATGCATCGAGCCAAGCATTCTAATCAAAATATGAGTATGATTCTTGTAGACTTTGAAAGCCTATGATAAAATTGAATTGCCTTTTATCATTCTTATGTAAATTTTTTTGGGGTTTGAGGCATATTGTTGTAGAATGATAAGCGTTTTATTTAGAGATGCCTTGACTTAGAATAGTGTGAAGGGTGTTCTATCTCACTCTTTTCCTCTTCTAAGGTCTATTAGATGGGGATGCGCTTTTGTCCCTCTCTTTGTGTTAGCTATTGAGTCTATTCATTTTTCATTGAGAACAATGTCTCTTGGATTGCTTGTTAAGGGGTTGAGCTTAACTTTAGGGGATTTAATTATTGAATGCATTTTGCTTATGATTCTTTTATTTTTGTTGAAATTAATGATAATAATTTGGATAATAGATTTAGTACAAGGCTTTTGGTTCAATGATCGCAATTTAAAAATTGTATTCGCTTAGCTGAAATTGTTCCTTTCCTAACTATATAATGAATAAAGCTTGGAAATGTTTTGGCCCTAATGTTATTGTGAGGTCTTTAAGGATTCCTTTTTCACTTAATCCCTTCCTAAAGGATGTGGGATTGAGCCATGGAGAAAGTTAAGATTGTGAAATAGCCAGGAAAACATTTTTCTTTCGTTGGGCAGTTTCAAATGTATCAATTTTGTTCTTCCCATGCAATGCATTTCTCTTCTTGTTGGTTGGTGTCTTCTTCTGAGATTAAGTAGCTTAATAAGCTCATAAGGAGCTTCCTTTTGTCTAATGGTAAAGGATATAGCTCGTGTCATGTTGTCTCTTGGGATCAATTTATCGGGCCTAGAAGTTTGTGGGGTATGGGTTTACAAGATATTTTTCTTCTTGGTGTTTCTCTTGTAGTTAAATGGATTATTAAAGCTTTGCAAGGTGCCTTGGAAGATTCTTTTGAGCTATGATATTTCTAATAGTGTTTCTAATAGATTCTTATGTGGGTTTCATTATTGGAACATTTTGTTTGGTAAGTTTAATGTTAAGCCTTTTGGCTCTGCTATTTTTGGTTCCGTTATGAAGGCTTGGTTATTTGCTAAGGAATTTAGAAAAGGTCATGAGGTCTTCAATGAAAGTAAGGATAAAGTGTTGGGCTTCCATTCTTTATGGTGGTCTTTGAATGATAAGAATTTGGTTCTTGCCTCTACTAGAGGCTGTTCATCTAAAACTTAGGCTAATAAAGATATTAAGTGTATTGACCATAGTTGAAAAACTCAGACTTGGTAATAACTCTGCAGACCCAAATTTTTTAAAAAGTCGGGACTTGGCAATAACTCAACAAATTTATCGAACATTTGAAAATACATAATTTTAAAAAATATTCTTCAAAAACACACATATACTGAATTTGTAGAATATATTACTGATTTCCATCATATATAAATCAAAATTTGAGTTTAGTATATATCATAGACTGAAAAACAAGTTCAACCATTGAATACATATGAACTTAAAGTTTCAGTATCAATGAAAATTCATCTATGACTAAAGTCCAAAAGTTTGTTGCTGTTGTGTGAGCGTTGCTGAAGCAGATGGTATAGCTGCAATATCCTCAATAGGTGCTTCATCCACAGTGATAGGATCAAGCTGTGTATGTGAGGAATGTGCCCCTGATGGCTGACCAACCTTGCCTTCTTCCACCTCATGTGCTGCTATATTTGCTTCCCATTCAGCTACCTTCCTCTCCAAATCAGCAAACTCATCATTAGTTAAAAGTTATAATAAATGTCATTGAGAAATATTGCCATTCATCCTTTCAAGTTTCCAACAAATATCAACCATCAAATGTGGAGTATCATAATAAATGTCATATGAGAAATTAGAAATATTGTTGTTCATCCTTCCAACTAATATCAACCATCAAATGCAGAGTATTAGAATAAATGTCATTTGAGAAATATCGCTGTTCATCCTTCCAATGAATATCAACCATCAATCTACCACAAGCAAAGTATAGCCATGAATCTAGTAACAAGATTAATAATGATTATTATTTATCAAAATATAATGATTACTATTTATTAGAATAAACCTGACCTGAGCAAGGGCTGAGTAGGTAAAAGGCCAAAAAAACCTCTGTTATCATGCTTCCAGTCGTGTGCCCTAAGTCGCCACTGTCCTCAATTGCGTTACAAAAATTCTTGAAATTACATTAATTTTTAAATGTTTGGTGGAAATAATTTTTTTTACTGATATTGGCAAGTTTTTGACAGATTTTCTTGCAAAACTAATGAGTTTCTGACAAGTTTTCGTGCAAAAATTGCTGTGAGTTTTATAAAAGCCCAACAATGAGTTTTTCGGCAAGTTACTAGTCGCCGGTTCTGGCTCATGAGTACTCACATTGTTTTGCAACTATGTTATTGATAATGTTTTGGTTAATGGTAGTTTGATTCCTTGGGAGACTTTTCAATGCAAGTTGACATTCCTCTATAGCAGAAAGTAACCTATTGATGGTTAAGCATACTGGTTTGGGGGGAATTTCAAAGTTATTTGGGATGACAGCCTTTGGGATAATATTCATTGGATAGGTGGTAAAAAGTTCTTTCAAGCCACTTCAAAGTTTCTATACGCTATTGTGTCTTATTCGGATGTCTGGTTGAGCAAGCTAAATAATTTGTGGGGCCTCTATGATTTGGTGGATGCTTGCCTCTATGATTTGGTGCATGCTTGTTCTAATAGTTTTCAAAGGATTTTGGTCTAATAACATTGAGCCAAAAAGTCTTTTTTAAGGTGGATGCTTTTATTTAATAAGTTAGTTGTAGGTGCTGTTATGGTTAGTCAGGATTGTTAGTCTTATTCAGTCTCTGGGAATGTTGAGTCTATTTATCATTTGTGTTTTGATTGTCCATATCCTAAGCTTGGCTGGAATTGTTTTCTTCCTTCCTGAAATAAAAGAGTTGTTGAGGTGTTCATTAGTTGGTTAGATATTCTATTTGGAAAAATTGTTAGTTCTTCTCATCTTAATAAGTTTCTTGATAAGATATGGCTGGTTATGTGGATTGAAATTCTTTATTTTTATGGATACCTAAGAATACTGAAGTTTTTCATGATAAGAATTGTTTGCTCACTGGCTTTTCAAAAATCACACTATTTTGTTGTGGTCAACAATGTGGTTTTGTAGGTGTATAGGAGGGAAGATATTGCTATTATCAGCTTTCATAAAGAAGAAAGTTCTGACAATTTCTCCTTTGGCAATGATAATTGGCATCAACAAGATAACATTGTGATTATAGACAGTGATGACCCTGATAGTCCGGATCCTGTTCCTTTTTCTGTGCGTCATGGGGATCCTTCTCTGTCGAAGGCTGATTGAGAGAAGAGAGAAATTAATATACTAGTGATTGATAATGGTGTTCCATCTCCATTAACCTAGGGCCCCAGGTTTCTGATGATTCTGTTCCAATGGCTGCTAATAGTGGTTGTAATTGTGCTTCAAATTCTAGTAGTGGTGATTCTTCTTTGTTTATCCTGGCAGTTCCTATCAGAATGTACCCAAAAGATTGGCTTCAAGAGTGTAGAGTTTAGAGTGAGCACTTTGAGAAGAAATGTTGAATATATGGTTGCTAATCTAGGTAAGAAAAGGGATAGGTCTAGTTATGCTAAGTGACCGGTCGGGTTTAGTGTGGTGATGATCTGGTATCGATGTTCCTTTTTGCTCATATTCTTTGACTTTAATTTTGTGTTTTGGTGGTTGTAGCCACTTGTTTATACTTGCTGGTCATGTGGGGGTCTTTTTTATGTACAGAATGTTGTGTGGGTGGGTTCAGTGTTGATATCTGGTTGATATAGTTGTTCTTTTGTTGCTTTTTAGGTTAGTTTTTGTTGACTTGTGATCCGGTGCTCTGCATGAGTTATATTTACAAACATATTTCAATATATATAAAAAGCTGAAAATGACTGTCATCCAATCATATTTTTAAGACTGGATTTCCTGTAAAATTAAAAGAAAAACTTAAAAATGCGTGCATGCCAGTATTTGATATTATAGGAAAGACTTTTATGGATGAATTGACTTGGTACAAACTAGGACTCAGTGAGAGTTAGAGATGCTAAATTGCTGTCTCAGGGAGACGTGTTTTTTCTTCATTATTAAAACATACATTATATTGGCAGTTGAACCCTGCATTTTTTAGTGTCTTTAGAGAACTATTTATCACACATCTTTTGTAAAAACTTCATACCTTTAATGACAATGTTTTCTCGGTAATGTTAAATGAACGATTAACAGAGAGTAAACGGAAATACATAACAGCAATAATAAAACATGTCAATTACTCAGACAATGCACAGAATATATGTTGTGTATTCTTTCATTCATCAGATAGGCAATCATTACAGAATGCCAAAATGTATGCGGTTCCTCACTACAAGTGCAAACATACAATATACAGCAAGCTGACATTGGTTGAGAATGCCAACTGTTGGCAACTACCAAGTAACAGCCAACCAACCGTTGGGGACTAATTGCACATTAACACATTTGTTTATTTGTTTCTTGTCGACTACAGCCAATTCTAAGTAGCAATTTGCTTCAAGTTATAAGTATAGTTGCCTCTAGCTTAATATTCTCTCTTACTATGTTTATTGTAAGACACCTGGCCAAACAATATAATAATCGAGCTCCAGCAGATACGCAATTTTCAAGCATCAAATAAACTAAGTGTATTTTCTCACAACTGAATTATGATCGACAAGAATAATAGATTTGCAAATTAGTAATGAATACTCCTGGGAGTAACAAAGAGGATTACATATTCCGACTCAAAGAAGAGCCTAGTCGAATGATACCACAGTTGTATTCAGAAACCCAAGAGGACGACTTCTAGATAAGCGATTAAGCTCCGCCCTTAGCAATGGCATCCCTCCTCCAAGTAACCAATCCAATGATGTCGCACCCTGAATCTTCCCAAGCGCCGTCGAGTTGAGCTTGAATCTCCTAATCGTTCAATATTTAAATTGAATTCCCGATGCTCTGTTTCTTTATCTATGCTGACACACTCAGCTAATGATCATTCAAGACTAGATGTTCGATGCTCCCCGTTGGCACACTCAATTGTTGACTATACTGTCGTTGTTTCTTAAGCCGCGGTCTTCCAACACGTTTGGGATTGATGGCCAGAGCTAGAAGCTCGACCAAGACTTAAATCGTTGATCTCCGCCCAAGATAGCTGAACTCCTGTAAGCCATGAGTCCAACAAATTCAGAGAAGAGTGCGAGATGGAAAGGAGGTAAACACGGATAGCAGGGGGAGCGACTACGTCCTCACCCTAAAGTCGCGCATAGGAGTCTACGTCCTTGCCACAACGTACTTAGCTCATAAGCTCAAATCCGTGATGAACTCCAGCCATGGGGTCACCGAATATAAATACTTAAGCAACACGCCAACTTGCAAGAGGTTGGCTAGAGGAATAAGAAAATAAAGTCAAATTCAAATATTAAAATTGGCGCCAAACTCCAAGTGAGTCGGCCACATGGATCCTAAATTATTTATTAATATTTATTATTAATCAAAATAGTGTTGATAAACACTCTTCACACAACAATGTCGGCTCTGCTCAATTAGGGACATTACAGTTATGTTCATGTTCGCTCAGCCTAATAATGTAATGCCCCCTATTTGGTATACTTAGAATTCTGCCCTAAAATCGCAATTTCCAAGTAGGAGACATATTTTATTAAATTACAACTTTTGATAGACTTAGTTTAGCCAATGATTCATAATATAATATAATTAATTGATCATTATTTGACATATATATATTGATCTAGATGAGTAACTCATAATGCCAATTCTAAATTATTATCCCCTCAATAATCAATCATTGGGGAAGATTAGAGAAGGAACCTTAAGAGAGTGCTAGGAGTCTTTCCTACTTCTAAGCCCAAGGGTGGGTAGTCAACCCCCTTGTCTACTTAGCAAGGAATCTCTCCCCCTCATTCATGTACTTCCAGCTCTTCTTCCCATGAACAAATTATAGAGGCCTTAATAATTTATGATCAGATTGATAATGCAATATGAACTACAATTATCAACCATCGTAGAGGTTGGAAAGGAAATTGCAATAGGGTGCCCAGAAATCCTCTCATCTAAGCCCAAGAGCGGACACTCACCCTCTTAGCCACATGTGGCAGGCTCATTGGACATCCAGCATGTGGTGGTCTACTTAGATGGTGATCTCGTATCTGCTCCCCTTCCTTGCTTTTCCTCTCTCCCCCATATGATTGCTTAGTGTAAATCAAATGAATCAGAATCTATTATCGACATTTATATTAAAGAATCATAATTACTTATAAGGCTCAATAATTGCTGCAAGCATCATTATTGTATAATTGTAAATAACATATATATATAATTGATTTCAATCTTCCCATAATCGTCTATGTGAACTTATTTATATATATATACATATGTATGACATCCCATCTGCTGATTATATCTGCTGCTATATTCAGAAGTATATTCCAGATTTCTTTTTTTTTATTCCATGATTTGATGATTTAATACTCAGAAGATATGACTCTGCTGATCTCTATTTCCTTGCTATGCTCAGAGAATATTTTATTCCATTCCCAGTCCTTCCTTCGTCAAAGTACTCTTTATATCCTAATGATCGGACACGTCTCTCTGAAAGGAGGTATCCTTTGAAATGGACGTGTCCTTTGCCTTATACCAATTGCTGCCTTTAATGTTGAATGACTATTAATAAATTCTGCCACATATATATCTATATATATATATATATATATTAATTGATTTCAATCTTCCCATAATCATCTATGTGAACTTATTTATATATATACATATGTATGACATCCCATCTGCTGATTATATCTGCTGCTATATTCAGAAGTATATTCCAGATTTCTTATCTTTTTTTATTCCATGATTCAATGATTTAATATTCAGAAGATATGACTCTGCTGACCTCTATTTCCTTGCTATGCTCAGAGAATATTTTATTCCATTCTTGGTGCTTCCTCCTCCTTCCTCAAAGTACTCTTTATATCCTAATGATGGGACAAGTCTCTTTGAAAAGAGGTATCCTTTGAAATGGACGTGTCCTTTGCCTTATACCAATTGCTGCCTTTAATGTTGAATGACTATTAATAAATTCTGCCTTTGATCGTTTTAATCGCTGCTTTTTGGAGATTCATTCGCTGCGCTTCATTATTAATCCTTTTCTATTTCCAATCTGGACGCTAGTTATTGAGTCGCCACCTTTAATAATATGCTCCTTTATATTGATCGTTGCTTAATGTTATTATCCAAAGTAGGGTCGGCTCATAATAAGTGTTCTTAATTTTATTTATGTTGCTAAAGAAAAGAGGTCGGCTGTCCTTATGAGGTTTGCCTGATTTGTTAATTTATACCAGCTGGGGTTTGTATTACTTAAGGGCTGTTAGCCCTAGTTTAGCAGGGGCATGACAAATAATCAGGTCCCTTTTGAACTTCAATCCGGAATCAAAATCCCAGCTTTATGGTCCACCTGAAATCAAATCTCCATGGCCTTTCAGTGTTCTGGTGTTGAAGATCTCGAGACTCTTATGAGAAGATTAATTCTTTTTCTCACAAACAAGTTTCTTATGTGAGTTCAATTCTTGAGCAAATTGCTCCTTTTCACCTTCATTCTCAAACCCCTTTTGGTGATGGCACCTGAACTAGGACTACCGGACACTAAACGGCTGCCACTTACCTGGTTGGATGGAAAGGATTATCGTACAGGCAAAAGTAGCTATTTGAATGCACTTTCTGTGGCATTTTCTCATCTTGAGAGGAAAGTGAGGGAAAATTCATAAAAGCATGGAGGAAATAGTGCAAACTTATACTAAAAGTTGGAATCATCTTGCCAGCTGATAAGTCTAGAAATATTCTTACACCATGGATGACATATGCCACCCATCAATTTTGTACATTTTGTCAGGTGTCATCACATAATCCTCACATTCTGTTTCTTGTATTACATGTGTTGCTATTTTCTGTATTTGTAAATTATTTATTGATGCTGATGAAGAGTTCACAGTATGTATGGACGGACTGGCAATCCATGCAATGTCCTTTCCCTGGAGTCCTCCTCCCATCTGCTACATTTGATCTTAATCATTCTGAAGTCTTTGTAGAGAATCTCGATTGGCTAGTTATCTTTTATAGAAATGTCATACGTTTATTGCCATTCCTGAAGAATGATTTGCATTATATTTGTTTGCTCAAACAGTTAGATCTGTCTTTCCAAAATTCTCTTCTTTCAAATTTCAGTTTGGTCATCCATTAGGAATGAGGCCATAGTTGTTTACTGCCTCTGAAAGCTCACAATGTCAAATTTCATGATTCAAAATTTAGATACACTTCCACTTCACATTGCTGATTGGGATCCAGTGCCATCAGCAGATAAACTTAACAATTGAAATTCAGGTGATTATGGCGTAGGGAATTTGAATCTTACATAAGGTCTATTATTATGGTAAAGTTATTTTGCTTAAGAGAAGTATTCTCGCCAAAATTTCATTCCAGCAATGACAAATCTTAGACCTTAAGTGAGGACTAGCTTTTCCGATTAAGCTCCTGTTATTTTGAAGCATTGTTTAGAAACAATCCAAATTGCATGCCATAATCTTTAACAGATTCTGATAAAGGTGAGTGGCTTTCATCCAAAGCCAAGCTTCAGATGCTTGGGTTTGACCTCAGTGATTTATGCTCTGTTTCCTGAACTAACCCTTGCATACATATTATGTTGTATTTTGGACAGGCATAGTTGTACTAAATTAAAGTGTTTAGATGGTGCAAATTTGGTTTGTGTTTGTCTGAGATTTTCAATTTCGTTTCCTTTGGTATTGGCAAGCAGACATGAGAAATGTTTAGAGATTTTTTCACAAGATCCTCTCTGTTTTTTTTTCCATTGAATTTTTAGAATTATTGTCATTGATGCCCAAGGCGTATAGGAGATTGATGATGAAAATTGATGGAAAGACAAATCACGATGAAATTACAAGGGCAGTTCCTATCATTACAAAGCAGCAATAAAATAATATTTAAAATTCATCTTTGCTGGCCGGCTTCCTCATGATCAGCGTCCTCCTTGTGAAGTTAAAAAAAATTAAATTAAATTATTATTTTTTGGGCCGACCCCACTCATAGTGGCACCCAATTTGGATATAAGAAAACAATAAATAAATCAATATATGGGCCGACCAATGTCTAGCACCCAAAAGGAAAATAAAAAGAAATCTAAATAAATTTATTGTTAAAGGGGCCGACCCCCTAATGGAGCACCCAAATCTTCAATGAAAGGTTACATTGAAGAGGTATAAAATAATGAAGAGTCATCTCATTTTTGAAGCAATGCGTGCCTTCATGAAGTCACCTCCTATTGTGAAGGTAAATAAAGTTTGTGGATTGAGGAGAAGTGTGTGTGTGGAAGATAAGTTGATAAATCATATATACACCAGCAGATTTGTGAAAAGAGAGAATAATTGAAGATCATTCAAGAGCAGATTTTTGAAGGAGGATTATCAAGGAGAACAAATACTTTGTCTATCAAGAGGTTGGTGGCTCATATTAAAAGAGATTGGTGTCTCATATTATTGAGTTGGTGCTCAACTGTTGGAGATTGGTGTCTCCAAGTAGGTTGGTGCCTACAAAGATTGTAAGAGATTTTTATATAAGCAATATTTTTCCGTGGTTTTCTCCCGAAAGGGTTTCCACGTAAATCTTGTGTTCCTCGTGTCTTTATTTTGTTGATGTTGTGAATTTGAAGTTATTGTGGTTGTTAATTTGAAAAAGTAAAAGATAGTCTTATACTAATTCACCCCCCCCTCTCAGCATAAGCTTTTGCTCATCATGAATATCTAATTGTTGTGGGTTGTATGAGCTTTACCAATTAAAAGCATTTAGATGCTGTGAATCTGGTTTGTGTTTCTCTTAGATTTTCAATTCCATGTGCTCTAGTTGAGGCAAGCAGACATGTTAAAACTTTTAGGGTTTTGATTGTTGGAGCCTCTCATTTTATTTTCCTTCTTGAATATATTTAATTTTCCTGGGATTCATAACTTTGGGATATGCTAGAAATTCTAATGCAGAAGAGTCGAATCTGAAGGACAACTGTAACATAACAAGGCAAATACTATTTTAGCAGGATCTGACCAGATATATTTGTAGAAATGCAGTTATGGGTCATAAGAATAAGGAGAGAATCTGTAAAATGTCCCTCCAAACTAGAAATCTGGAGTTAAGAGCAGTTGAAACACTTAGCAATTTTCTTGGGAAGCTGTAAACTCTGTAATGTGGGGACCATGGTGGGTGGTTGAGGTAGCAGGAATAAGAAAAGATACGAATTAAATGGTAACTGATATTACCCCAAGTCTGTGCATTAGAAGAACAGGCCAAGAAATTTCAGGAATTGGTCAAGTCTAGATAGCGCCCTAATGAAGCTTGGTTGGTTATGTTGAGAAAGCTAAATTTCTGTGCTTAACAACTATTTGTCACAAAAGAAAATTATTCTACTAACATGAAGTAAGTGAAATTATGAATGAAATGACTACCTTGGCATTACAGCCAATGAAATTTGCATGTATTTCTTTTATTTTTTCAACTAGTAATCTTGTTGGGTTGATGTAAAAGCAACAATAATCATATTCATGCCTCTAAATATCATAATATACAACCAATACAAAACTTTGGATGGTACTCATTAAGCTTTATGCCAAGGTATTGTTGTTTTGTTAATCTCTAGTTGGTCATCTGCTATGAAATTGTTTTTTGGTGTTCTATATTATTTAGCTACTGAAAGGAAGCAACTAATATTTTCTTGTCACATCAGCTGTTTTCCCTTCATATGGTTCTAAAGATTTCATTGGCATTGTTTGTGTTTTGATCATACAGAGTCATATTCACGAAAAATGAGCTCAGTTGCAAACATAAATGCAGTATTCTATGCAGATTCGTATCACCCCATTCAAGCAGGCAGTATTGATGGCACTGATATCACCCCTCATGATAATGGCGTATATCGTGCAGTCCTCTGTGCTACAGCTGGGCTCTGTTAGTAATTTTAATTTCTTCTATATGTTTTTTTTTTAATTAGTAGATATGCTTATTTAAGGTTGTTTTTATGGCATTTGTCTCCTATGAAGAATTAATGTGTTCTGCTAAGCTTTGCTATGTTCACACATTTCAGATGATCCGACTGGTGATCCTAAGGTTATTGGTGATCCCTATTGTACCATATTTGTGGGTTGCCTCTCTCATACCACAACAGAAGAGTCTTTGGGGAAGGTATTATATTCAGGTTTATTATATGACAAAAAGAATGCTTTCTTGACTTGTGGCCCATATATATATGTATAATAATATATATATTGCTTATTTTGTAGGAGATGAGCAAATATGGCAGAGTGAAGAACCTCCGTTTGGTACGCGACATTGGTAAACTGCTTTCTTGTTTTTTGTTTTGGTTATTTTATGGTCATTCTCTTTTATCCTATTTGTTTCATTTGAAAAATGAAATATCTATTTTAATCAAATAAATCATATACTCATAGTGTGGTTTATATTTTATGGCCTTTAAAGCTTCCCATGATTGGAAAAGTACCTCAGAAATAGTCCCTTAATTTTAGGAGGTTATAGGAACTAGTTTGGTAAAGCTGTATGATACGGACTTCATAGCTAATTTTTTGTTAAGACATTTGATAAATGAAGTGGGATCATTCAAGAGACTTCCCAGCAATGATCTGCAGGGACATGTCCTTGTGGTGTAATCCCATGCCCTAGGCATCTTGGGGATTGGGAGAACCCCTCATGTTTCCTTTTTTCGAAACATTTATTGGGAATGTCGCGTTTTAGATTTGATATTGGGGATATTGTAGCATCTCTAAAATGATTAGTGGATGTCATAACATCCCTTGACCATATTGGGAACTGTTGGTGTACGTTTTATCATCCACCGAACACTTTAGAATAAAAAGTCCAAAGACACTTTATCCTCTCTTGAAAAACCACCACGTATGCCAAGATTGCGAGAAGATCATATGGCAATTCCAAGGTTTCTTTTGTCAGGTCTTGATGTGTGGACAAGCTCAATGGGCGTTGTGATTTGCTGGTAATACACAAAGGGACTTATGTTAACAAATCTCTTACAAGTTAGGACTTGGACTAATTTGACCATAATGCTCTCTTTGTTGTTTTGGATTTTAAAAAAAAAAGTGCAAAAAGGATGAGGGTTTAGAGGCTCTATATTACTCCTGTGAATTCAAGAGACGATAGAGATTAGGTGGAACTAGTAACCATGCTTTGCTTCGCCTCCCTAGGACAACTACACAAAGTGGGTGCAATCTTCAAGAGGTGTGATTATAATTTTCATGTCTGATTATAATTTTCATGTCCTGAACAACTACTATCAAATTGAACAATACTTATCTAGACAGAAGTTAGGCATCCACAATTATGAGCTCAGGCTAACTTTACACATCAAATAAAAATCATTTATCCGAAGAAAGTATGAGCTAAGTTTCACCACAAATCACTACTATCAAATCTTGCATTCATCTAACATACATTCAAATCAAATTCTATTCTAATTCTAATCTATTGTTGAAGAAGCTATGCAACCTTGCAACCACTTAACAATAAAAGGATTCAAAGCAAATCATGCATAAGAGCTTTTATTATTTAAAGTAGCTATACACAACAATTTCATAAACTCTCTTCACACAAATGAAAATGAGAGCAAGAGTTTATATAGAGTTTTTGAGAATAAATGAAAGGCCGAGATTAAAACAAATTAACGGTTGAGATTATGACATATCAACCCTAAATAGGGTTTCCAAAAATAACATTAACATTAATTGCATGCAAGACAAGTGGTGCCTGGAGCAACTTTCAAGGATGAGCATCTCTATCCTCTCGGGCAGCAATGTGTTCAATGAACTTGGACATGATTGAGACAACCTCCTCCATCGTAACCTGTGGCAACATGTTTATCCTAAATTCTAGCCCGTCCAAGTCCTCAGCATATCTGGCAAAGGCATCTTCCCATTCCAATTCTTGTTTCATGAAGGCATCTCGGATGGATAGGAGGTTAGTCACCCTAATGAAGTTCTGTCTCAGAATCGATCCTGTGTTGGAGAAGAAGACTTCCTGAACTCTGCGCTTTAGGTTCTCTAGTTGCATGTCATTCTCTCAGACGATCTCTTTCTCAAACGTATCCGCAGCTATGAGGTAAATCTTATTTTGAATTTCTCTAATTTGTTCCTCAACTCTGAGTCCATCGACTTTTGCTCTCTCCAAGACCTCGCTCCGTGTTGTCAATGTCCAATACCAAGTGTGAAGTCATAGGTTGCGCTTGCTGCAATTATCTTCTCATCGACTAACTCCTGTTTTGGAACTCCCTTCAGCACTCTGAGGCAAGGAATGATCCTCTCCTGAATGTTTGGGAGGTTGTCCCAAACTTCTACCATAGCAGCAATTCTGGAAAGAAACGAGGAAGTTTGTCCATAGGCTAGTGTCAATCTCTTCGTGAATGCAGCCGCTTCTGTGCTTTGACTAGCCATCCATTCCTTAGCTTCCTTAGCCGTGACCATATCTTCTTCAACGCCCTTGGTTGTTTCCTGTGAGGAGTTTAGAAGAAGAAGAGGAGCTACTGCATTACTTTGATCGAGTGGTTTGGTCAGGTGCTGAATTTACTCCTTTAGGCAGTCGACCTCCTTATATTCCTTCTTCTTCGCCACTTCCTTCTCCAGTCTTGCTTTGATAGTAGAAACTGAGTTATCCAATTCTTCGACCTCTTGGCCCCTTGTTGTTGGGCCAAAGTCAATAGTGGTAATGGCGTACTCATGCGGAGCAATATGATCTTGTGTCTTATCAACTGTTGGCACGACAATCTATACGGAGCGGCAATCGACTTCTTCTCTCTGGATTGTGGAGAATTTCTTGGCTGGTTTCTTTATAGCAACTTGCTCCAACCTAGCCAAAAAGTCTGCAGTGTCGTCTTCCTCTTGAGTCTCAACTGGTGCCTGTATCTTTAATCTTTCCCTCAACCAGTCAGGAATTGTGGGCTATTCAATGTCATCCTCTTCTTGAACATTTTCTCCATTTGGAACATCCAAAATTCCCTTAAGAGCATAAATCATTCCCTTTGAAATTTCATCATTCTGGATATCCATTTCGTTTTTTGAACCAAGTATTTCTGTGCCCGTAGGAGATGGGGGCTCATCATCATCTAGCTAAACTAGCTCAATATTATCTTCGTGAATCGGAGAAGGGATTCTCATGTTGGCCAATGAATCATCCATTGTAGCCACTATCTCATCAATGTTTCTGGATGCAGTGGAATGAGATGGCTCCATTCTCTGTTTCTTTTGAATAGGCTCTACGTTAGTAGCTACATCTTTCCTTTTCTTGGAGTTGGTAATTTCAATCAACTCGACATTGTGGGATGCTCCTACATTCGAGGAGTATGATTCTGTCTCATCCTACAAGTTATAAGTGAGCGTTATTCTTTTTCATCTTAATTCCTCGATCTGCCGGTCAACCCACCACTGAGTATACTTGATCATTGGCCTCATTAATGTGGTTAAATCTGCAAGCTCAGGCTCTGACCACTTCATTGCAGGAAGAGGCCATCTCTCATCAAAGCATGGTTGGACATACCCTCCATCATCTTCCAGTTGATCAGGCACTTGGCAAAGTTCGTTGCTTTGATCAAATCCACCGGCAGTTTGAACCATAATCTTTTTCTGATTTCATATTCGTCTGCAGCATTTGCCCAAAAATCTTCCAGGTCGACCTTATGTCTATACCTTTTTCCATCCACGGTCCGAATGTGGCGATGAGGGTCAAAGTTGGCCCTGGACCGGTAAGTTGTGAACGGATACCATTGTATCTCCAGCTTGGCACTTTCAGCTGCTTGTGCTGATGGACATGGTTCCAACATGTTTCCAATGAAAAATGGAAATGTAATGGCTGCCTTCTCTTTCGTTCTCTGGAAGCCTTGGTATGTCTCTAGCTGCCTGAGGACTTCTAGCAAAATCATCCTATTGGTAGGATAAATTGGAAGTCAGTAAGGACTTCCAGTGAATCCCTGAATCCTTATGTATGTGAATCTTGGAAACTGGATAAACCAGGATCCATATTTGCTAATTAGGCTTTTAGCCTCACGAGTTAGCCTCTGGTGAGTTCCTCCTTGAAGTATTCTGGTGATGTACATGAGAAAAGCATCATGTGTCCGTCTGAAGTGAGATTTCGCATTGAGTTGCAGCTGCGGGTAACAATCATATGCCTTAAATTCGTTCTTGCCATTTCCCACTACGCCTTTGCATATTAGTCCTGAATATCTGTAAGTCCTGGCCAACAGATAGATGATGTAGGAGCTCATGTGGAATGATTGTCTTTTCTAGATTAATCAGCTGCTCATGGAGATTATCACTAATCATTCACGACCAGTTAAACATACTAACGCCTGAGGTAATTTCATCAATAAAATAGTACATCCACATCTCAAAAGGCGTGCCTTGAGGATTGCCGGCTATTCTATTTAATAACAAAATAATGTCCCCATAATCTTCGTTGAAGTTTGTATGACGCAACTTCTTGGGCATTTTCTTGGCAGAGCCCCTCGGTTTTTCCAACCATGACTAGTTAATGTTTGTGGCACAGAGTTCTGACTGGTCTTCATACAATTTTCTGGCGTCCTCCTTAGTCTTGTATGAAGTCTGGTTGTATGTCGGGATGCCAAACACTTCTTGGATTGCCAATTCTCTGAGATGAGCTAATATCCTCCCATTAGGTGAAATAATCTATCTCTTCTATGCATCATAATGGATAGTGCACTCCACCATTAATTCGGCACATTGTATGGCTGGTGGAAATCCGGCTGCTTGGACAATGCCATTCCTCATCATCCGGTGAGCGATTGGTGTCGGCAAGAATCCATTGTGTTCGTACATCCTCTTCCTGAATTCTTCGAAGTCTACATGTCCGAGATCGTTGTCTGTAATATTTTTCCACTTAGAATTAATTTTGGACTCTGGCTGCAATCCTTTGCTAGCAAATTTCATCTGTGCCTTTTTTGATGATTCTCCCCGGGTGGTCATTAACCTGCAAAAAAAAAGGATTATCATTAGTGCGAAGACTTTTAAATCTGGTTTTCTTGGACTTTGGCTTGAAAATTTTAGTTTCAGCCTGTGGAAAAATTAATTTATGTGAAAAAGCAGACTGAAATTGTAATAATTCGACTAAGTACTCAATAAATTCTTGCCAAAATGAGTGAATAGAAAAGAATTTGTCGAATTTAGATTTCAACTTTCGAAACTATATACTTTGACTTGAATTTAGCTTTAAATTTCGACAATTCTGTCTTTATCTCCAAGAAGGCAAGCTATTCTGTGTAAATTCAGTCCTCCAATTCAGAAATTCACTTCGTTCTTTGTCCTCTCTTTCGAAAAATCACCTAATCTCCAAGAATTTTCTTTCAATTTCTCCAAAATTTTACTTCAAGAAATTATCTATCACAGTCTTGAGAGAGTTAGAATCTCTCACCATCGAACTTGGAGAAGAATGATTTGATAATGACAATTTGAACTCTTTATAAAGTTGAAAGGTTCGATTATTTTAGTAAATCCATGTTTTTTGCTTTAATCCATCGAACCTGGACTTGTTTTATTTCGTCCAAAATGGCAAATTCAATCTTCATCAAAATCTTTAAAACAAGTTTCTAATTTTACTCATTCACCATCCTTAGCCAAAATCTTCTTGAGTTGGTGTGCAATCTTGCAGATCTTTCTTCTGATTCGAAAAGTCTTGGAGTGTTGGAAAATATTAAAAATATTCTAAGTATTAAAGTTTATTTTTCCAACTCTTTTGAATCATGGCAAATTTTATTTTTATCCATGGCCATCTTTATTATTCTTCGTGTCGTTTCGTGGAGTTTTTAACACCTTCCTTCTTTTCTATGGCGTATTTTATTGTCTTCATGCCAAGGTTGGACTTCAAGATAATCTTGACATTTTGCCCATGGCGGACTTTGGAGTTAGCTTGATATTTCTTCTCTAGACACTTCATGCCTTAGAATTTTTTCATCATGCTTGAGGGCAGACTTTGGGACTTCTTTTCCATATGTATTTTTCTTTTCACACTTGGCCAAAATTCAAATTTCATTTTCCGAGGCATCAAATCCTTAGTCAATTTCATGAAATTTTCTTCCTAAGGGTGTTAATCTATATCACTGAGTTTTTATGCCGTTTCCGTCATGCAAAAAAGACGGGGGCGAACGGCTAGGAAACGTCCCCTGGCCGTCCCCTTTTCCCTCCAAGTACCCGGTACTTCTAGGGGACTTTTGGCAAAAGGTAGGGGACGTAGGGTACTTCTAGAAGTACCCGAAACTTCCCAGCCGTCCCCCATCCGTACCGGGTACTTCTAGAAGTACCCTATGGCCCAGCAACAAAAAAAATACATTTTTATAAAAAATTAAAGTTTTTTAAAATGAAAAAAAGGCATGGGTGGGCCCACAAGGGACGCCCCATGCCACTTAACCTAATTTATGCCTTATATATGCCCTAAAATAGTTTACATAAAATATAATAGACTTTAAAATGGCATTCATACATTGATCTGATTATCAAATTCTGAGTTTCATTTCCTTAAATTTTACTGTCATAAAATGTTACAATATAGCTACAGCCTTACACATATTCAAACTGGAAACTAATATGGACAGATTTGCATATATATGATGCTGAGAATGGGCTACAGCAGTGAGGAAACTACAGATAACTAACTGATTGAATAACAGCAGCAACAACAATTTACAGATAATTATATATCTCAGACCAGACCTGGAATAAGCTCACGCCTGGGCCAAATAGTCACTGGAATCTCCTTGCAAATGAGTGCAGGTCTGAGTAATCTTCATGCCAAGGCATATCCCACTCCAGGTGACCAATATTCAAGCTAACTGGGCACAGATATTCACTCACAGCCACTGTGAAAGGATCCATGTCTGCTCACTGTTCTGAACTACAAGCTCACGTTGATATTAGAAACCTCTTCAAACCCAGTTGCTATGCCCAATATAGTAAAATGAGAAAAAGAAACTCATTTTACATTTGGCTTGTGAAGTGAAGGAGAGCAAAAGAAGAGCAGCTGAGTGAAGGATTGCCAAACTAGTTAGTATCGTCAGACTCCAGCCTTACGTTGGGATGTTAATCCCAAAGATGCTATGCAGATTGAGGAGAATGCACATGAGGGATTGGTTGGGGTTCCATTGGTTGAGGCAGATCCTTCTATTGACATGGACACTGACACTAACTTAGACTCGAGCTCTAATGGCGAGGGTGATGCTGATTTAGACCTACCTTATGCTGATTAGGGACCTTGGACAGCGATATATTTTCTTAGTTTTATGTTTAGCATGTCATTTCATAGTTGAGACTTAGAGCCTTTGGGCATTTTGGTTATAATTATCAGACTTTTATATGATACATGTGCACATTGATAATGAAAAGCATTTGAATTTTGTTAATTTGTTTGTCGATTCTCATGTGAAATCTCAATTCAAGTCTAATGATATGTATTAAGCTTATACAAATGTCTAGAATGAATGCTTTATCAATGTTATGCTATGAACATTTGAAATTTCTATATATTTTTAAAAAATTCCCTATTTTTTTATCAGCCCTCCCCTGCCGTCCCCTAAAAAATGACCCAAAAAGTGCCCTGCGAAACTTGTCCGCGTCGGGTACTCCCTCCCAGAAACCATGGAGCATAGGTGTTCACTTTAGCCAAAGTGTTGATACTTAAATTCTCAAGTTTTTCTCCCTAGGCATCCATGTAGCCAATTTCATGAAATTTTTCTCCCCAAGGTAACATTACATAGGCAAGGCATCTATACTTAGCCAAATTTTGAATTTTCTTCCTTGCTCTAGGCTGGGCGGACTTTACTAGCTTCTTGCCAAGCCTTCCTTGAGGTGGGCGGACTTCAAGACACTTCTTCCTTTATCCTTGGGCAGACTTTCCCTTCTTTATGCCATCCATTCTATCTTCCAAGCGGACTTCATCTGTGTTTGGACAAGTGCAAGGGCGGACTTGAAGGTTCTCCAGACATCATCTTTGGGTGAATTTCTTCAGACTTGCACCATTTTCCATCCTTGATCGCCATGAATTTCATACCAACCATATGATTTTCTTTTGATTTTTCATGATTTTTCATTGCTTTTTGGTTGATTTCCTCGATTTTCTCATGATTTTCACTTGATTTTTGCATGCTTTTGATGCTTTTTTGTTTGATTTTTTGCATGATTTATGAGATTTTTCCTTGCTTTTTGAGATTTTTTCCTTGCTTTTTACCTTTAGAGGTGCGAAACTGTGATTTTGAAGATGAAAACATTGACTCCATGACTAGTGGGACCTTGGCACTTTCTAAAAATAGAAAATTGCAAAAATGAAAAAAGCAAAAAGCAAAAAGCACAATAAAAAAAAATAGGTCCAAAAGTGCCAAAAATGAAAAAGCAAAAAGCAAAAAAACAGAATTAAAAAGTAGGAAGTGTCAGAATTGACTGAAAGCAATGGTGTTCCTCGTCTACCGGGCCTTGAGCTATAACGATGTTTATGACTTCTCAAAGATGACTTCTCAAAACTCTAATTCTAAGCTCTCAAAACAATGCCTATGAAACTGTGATGCGAAGGAAAAATCCTAAAAAAAACTAAAGGGGGTCCCCATTTGCAATGGGGGGGCGTGTGAATTAGGTCACAACAAGAACATATCTCAAGGAGTTGGTGTTGGCATTTTTCCTCTTCCTCTTCTTTCTTCTTTTCTTCTTTTCCTTTTCTCTATTCCTCTTCTTCTCATTTGGTGATTACAAAAGAGCATGGACCAGAATTTTCAATGTTTTTATGGACCCCCTTTTAGGTTTAGATTTAAGGTGGGATTTTTGAAAAAAATAATTTAGAGTTTTTTTATGATTTAAAAAAAAATTCCTAGCTCATGCTCTTTTTGTGAATACCAAAAAAGAAAACGAAAAGAGAAGAGGGAGATATAAAATGCCAACATCAACTCCATAAGGTATATTAATATTTTGAATTCCATTGGCAATTGATCATTCATCTTCTCATTTTTAAGTTTCTACTTCAAACTAAATCATTCATGAAGTTGTTTTTATTTATTTCCATAAATAGTAAAATATTAAATAATGCTAAATGATTTATATTTTCTCGTGTTTTTACCATAGTAATGCAATATGGCCTCCTTTGACTTGTTCATATCCTCAATGGTAATCTATAAGCATTTTATCTTGATCAATCAAATGCAGTACCTTGACTAAAGGCTTTATCACCTAAAAATATTGAAAACAATTTTTGTAAATTAATAGATAAAATACCAAAAGCAAGCAAACAAACATCAAATTAAAATTCACAAACCTTAAATTTGTAAGTTAGCTAGAGTATCTCTTCTTTGATCTTGGTGAGCACATTGTCAAAGATTGCCCATATGACTTTCTCCTCTTTTGCGTTCTTGCAATATGGAGATTCCAACAACTGATGGCTCACAAACATTAGCTTCAGGGAAGCTAGTGCCTGCACAATGCTTTGTAAAGTGATTAAGTTTATGGAAAACTGTGTGATCCCTGATTGCCCGAACTCTTTCCTTTGGCATGCTCTCTCATCCAGTTAAGCACCCAAATATGGTTGTAGGTAAATTTTGTGATGATTCTTTGCCTTAAAGCACACTTTTGAACCATCAATTCTCCATCCCAACCTTTGGACCACCATCTCCAACAAATTGCATAAAGTCTTTGCATTCTTAACTTCATGCGAGACATCTATGGATTTCAAGAACATGGATATGCCATTACAAAGTCCATTAGGGTTCTATTTGCCATCTATCCACCCATCAGATTGAATGCTGCAGCCCTTTTTCTTTCCTTTTTTTTCTTTTGGTCTTCTACTATTAGCTGCACATTTTTGATGGTTCCCTCTAGCAATGGCTCACTAAAATCATGTAGAGTTGGTGTCTTAAACCTTACATCAACAATAGTCAATGTATTTATGAATGCATCCCAATATGGATGCTCGCCACATTGAATGATATGTTGTATGGGACCAAATTTTTTAGCAGCCATCCTCATCTCATGCCACTTCTTTTTGTTCCAAGCAATACCTTTGAGTGAAGGTTGTGCACTTGGAACATTGCAAGGAATGAAGGAACTTGGGGAGTTAATATGGCTTGAACTCTCTTTAATATGAGTGGAGGAGGGCTGAATCCACGGGCCAACTAAATAGTCTTATGTTGAATCAAGGATGGAATTAATCACTCATGGATGCAATGGCCTCCCTAATCCTCAGTCTTTTGGTTTTTGTCTCCTTATAGATGGAAGTAGAGCATTTATTTTAAGTTGCACTTCTTCATCCACTTGGTCATGCAACTTTACATCTTGGCCGGTGATTCAAGCAAGGTGGTATTTGAGGCTATTGACACCTCTCATATTATATCTGCAATAATTGCAGTTTGCCTCACCCTTAATTACACCTAGCGTGCCATGCTTCCATGTGGGGTGTTTTTCACCTTGTATAATGCCTTGCACACTGTGGAGAATCGGAGATTGAAAAAATTAGAACCAAGCTGCAGGGCTATTGAATTAAAAACCCAAGTACATACCTATCGGATCAACCTACAACTATTGATAAATCCTTCCAATTGCCTGAAGATAACTTCATGTGGCTGAGAATCAAATTTCTGAAGCAAAAATGACAAAAAAGTCAGTTTTTGAGGGGGTTAAGAAAGTTTTTTCACTGGCTGAGTTTTAGTGTTGGACTTGTTGAGTGCAAGGGAGCTTCTCCTGTTAACTTGGCTCGCGGGCCATGGATGAGTTACTTGCTGGTCTGGAAATCTTACAAGCAATTTCTGAGTTTTACACCGCTTTATATGTCTTCTGTTCACTTCAGATATGAAAACAAGTGCTGTTTAATCACATGCAGATGGTTAAATAGGCATATTTGTACATCAACTGAAATCAGATTGTGTGTATATATTTCTAAGATGGCATTTAATACACTTATAAATAGCTGTATTACTTGCAAATTGTTGGTTAAAATCTCTTCAAACACAATGAATTTGGAAGTATTGTTAGACAAAGGAATTTTCATAGTTTGAGGACTTGGTGAGCACTCTGCAAGACTCACCAAACTCACAAGTCCCCAAGCTGTCTGTGCTGAATCGACCAGATTTGTGCACCCATTGTAGCCAAGTCTTGGAGAGTACTCGGCCAAGTCTTACTCCAAGACTCTTCGAGTCTCAGGCTGGGCTCCCGAGCCCTAAGCTCAGACTCTAGTGGTGCTTGAGTCTAACAGCCATGCATTTCGAAGTGAAAGTTCATCTTTTTTTGGTCATTTTTTGCTCTTATTTGCCCGTTTCACCCAATAAAGCATTGACATAGCAAGAAGACAATTTGAGAAGATAATTTTTAAAGATCAAATCATCAAACAAGTAACTATTATTTTCTTTTTTTGCTTTTTTTGTTTTGAAAATTAAAAAAAACTTGAAAAACTAGGGGAAATGTTGCCAAAAAAATTTCCATTTCCCTTCATCCCTTATTTCCAAACACTTTTAGCTTCTATTTGCATTCTATTTTTTATAAATAAATGCTTATCACTTTGCTTGCTGCTGGTTATTTGCAAAACCCTACTGATTTTTTTCCCATGTTAAAACAGCAATGTCAAGTTCAACACAAATGAGTTACATTAGGTGGGGAAAGAGGAAGATGTAGATTGTATGTGGTTGTTTTTTTTCATTTTGACATCATCATATGTAAACAGTTGTAATGCTGTTATACATTTATTATTTATAATTTGGTTGTATTATAGTGTATTGTTCGACTTTGAAACTATGAAGTTTCAAATTTGATAGTTTTAGGATCATATGACGTGTAATGTTTGAATTATGACAAATTGATTGTCAAATTAGACTTTTATGTTCTCTAAATGCATTAATTTCTTCTTTTTTTTGTGTAATTTTATGAGTTTTTTTTTTCCGAGTCCATGCCAAGTACTGAGTCTGAGTCAAAGTTTTGGGCTGCGGAGTCTGAGTCCTAAAACTATGGTTATATGATGCTTTTTCATTCAAAAAATATTCATATCTGTTTATTTTTTGCACAAAGTATCGAATATTTTTAAGAATGTTATTGATGAAATGGATCTTGACCATTGTTGTCTCTATAAAATGCAACGTATCTAAAATCAACTGCATTTGTGATTTCAAGTGATAAGTCAACCACAGCAAGACCTTAACAGAAGCCCAGATTTATGGTTTGGCAACCGTCTATAGAGAATCTCTCTTAAATGTGAGCTTGTAATATTAAATCCTTGTTTAGTTACCCTCAGTTTAAATAAACATTTTTGGTTTGTTAGTCTTAAGAAGCTGAAATAAACATTGTATACAATCACAATGTGATTGGAAATGGTATAATTCTTGTGATATGATATTTAATTGATCATACTTTTAGTGTTTTGCATGTTTAAGTGAACCCTTCTGCATAAATTTGGTTATTCAATTCTATAAATTGTTGTTACAGTGACTGGTGCTTCCCGAGGCTATGCATTTGTTGAATATGAAACTGATAATGAGATGCGTTATGCCTATGAGGTGAGTTTTCTGTGAATATCCTTTCTGATAATAACAACTAAGACCATTACCATGAGCACCCTTATGAAGAAAGTAAAGAATTTATGCAGACTGCTCATCACAGCGTTATTGATTGGAGTCAAGTGATTGTAGACTACAATCGACAACAGCTGATGCCAGGTTGGATTCCGCGTAGGCTAGGTAAGTTGTTTAAGGCTTAAGCAACGGATGAAGGAAACTTTTAATCCTACCTTTTCTTTTTCTAACCTGGTTCTTTTTGTTTACTAACATGAAAACAAACTCAGTTGCATTACTAAATCTTTTATTTTCATATAAGCAGGAGGAGGCTTGGGGGGACGAAAAGAATCAGGGCAGCTACGCTTTGGAGGCCGAGAAAGACCATTCCGAGCTCCTTTGTAAGCACTTTACTATAGCAGTAATCTGAATCTGATTTCTTAATTATTTGAGTCTGTTTCATACAAAAGTTGTTCCCATCATGGAATTTATATTGTTCTGAACTTCTGATACCTGTATTTCCTCTATGAGATGAATTTTGATCTTTTATGTTATGTTATCAGGCGGCCTATTCCATATGATGAACTGAAGAAGCTTGGTATTCCCCTCCCTCCAGAAGGTCAATACATGCGAAGGTTTCAGGTGCTTTCTTCTACTCTATCCGATTAAGGTCTGTAATTGCATAACATGATTGCAGATGTTGTAGAGATGTTCAAATAACTAATGTTACTGATTCATAAATTCAGACTCCACAACCACCCAGGCGCTGGAGCTCAGATGATTATCATCATAAACAATCTGCATACAGGTCTACTGGACTTTCTCACAAAGGAGGGGATGCATCAGATACATCCTTAACAGATGTAAAATTAAACCGAGATAAACCTACCAAGCAGTCAGGTTCATCAGTTCCGGTAAATGATGAACAAGAGGAAGGTGTTAGCTCAGGTACAAAAGACCGAAGGAGATACTCTGGTGATACTTGGAAAGAAAAAGGAGGTGACAGGGAAGGTAGCATGCATGCAGATAATGATGAGGATGATTCTAAACATAGGAGCAACCGTCATCACCGACATAGGAGTCACACTGAGAGGCATACCACTCAATGTCATGAAAGAAAAAAGAGAGATAGAAGCTCTGAGCATCGAAGGCGCTCAAATCCAGATCAGGTTGATGATGATAGATGGGAACAAAGGTACCATGAAGATGACTATTTTTACCACAAGTGACCTGACATTGAGATACATTTTCTCTTGGATTGAGAACAGTCCATTCTGCTCAATGAAGATCTTATCTTAAAATATATTCTGATCTAATCAATGATAACATTTCCATCCCCGGACAAGTCTGCTAGAGCACCAAATGTATGCATACATACCCATTTTTTTCAGGAAGTTCAATTTAACTTTTTTTCATGGAACGTGTGCCCATTTTTAGCAATGCAGTTGTTTTTCCTCTAATCCATCTGCTAGTAATACATTAAATTTCCAATTTATGGCAGTCCTTTTTAAGCAGGCCAGAGGGCTTCTGGATCATGGCTTCAAAACTTGGAGGAGCATTAACACACTAGCATATCATGTTTGAGTTCATGGATATGCTCTTTGTTTTAGAGATGGTTGTATTTGGTTGTTTGTTGCTTTATGGGCAAGGACCCCAATAGTACCCTCTCTAAGTTTATTGGCTAATGCATCAGAAGTGACAAACTCTCAAGCCATTGACATCCTACTTATGATTGAAAAGCCAACCGATTTAGAGACTGGCATATCAGCACACTCTAAAAAGAGGCCAGTTTGCTAGATTTCTTTCAAGATATAGAAGTTTAAACATCCTCCTCTGAAGATCCAGCTTCAATGTCTTCAATCACATTCTGGCAACTAGCAGGTCCAAAAGGAGAACCCAAAACTGAAGACAGTGAAGCTGAAAGAGGAAGAGGGGAAGGTGTAAGACAAGAAGCTATAGGAGGAGCCAAGTGACCACTTTAGGCAAAGAGGATGAAATCAACGCTTGCTTAGGCCCAACTGCAGAGGGCTGAGCCACTGGAATCCATACAAACACTCCACGAGAGGAAGAATCCAAAGGACTATCAAGCGCCACATCATCTATTGAAGTTTAAGGAAGGAGAGGGATCTGCACCTGAAGGAGGAACAGTAGGAGGGGGATCAACACCCTAAGAAGGAGAGACAGAGGGATTTTGAGAAGCCTGCTGAGAAACAGTAGCAGCAGCAGCCCCACAAGCATACAGGTGATGAAGCTGAGTGTCCTTCCACCAAGAGGCCTGACTAGAGGAGCAAGACATAACCTTTGGTCAGATGTCTGCTATATGTCCTAGGCCAAAACACTTGTGGCATCAAAAGGCCAGCTTATTATAATCTAACTGCTGTTTCTAGATGTGATCTTCCACTTTTAACCAAATTTCTGTTCGCAGACCCTTTAGAAATATCCAGTTCAACTAGGATACAAACAAAGTAGGATAAGAGAGAACATCCATTTCTAGCTAGAGAACCATGAAAGTACCAAGAGCGTTTGCCAGTTGCTTCTATGCATGTATTGACCCAAAACTAAAGTGGAAGATATGAAAATCTATTTCAAATAGGAAGCAGTTAAAAAAATTCAGTTAGAGGGTTAAAATTTGGATACCAGGGCTCAAGAGTAGGACATTCTTTTCCCAAAACCATGGTTCCTTCTCTATGACTTTTGCTCAGTTGTTGCTTTACAAGAAAGAAGAAGAAAATCCCTGTGCATAAGGAAGGGTTGCCATTGCTCTTAAACCCATGTATGAAGGGCAGGAAGAATGTGCCAGTGATGATTGAATCTACAAATTAAACCTTTCTCCTTATAATGGGCTTCCTCATTCAAAACATGCATACCAAAAACAAGCACAGTGTTTCGAAGACTTTCCCTTTTCAAAAGAAACACCAAAACCATGCTAAGCAGAAACACCTTTTGTAACATCTGGCCCCACAACGTCTGCAAAAATACAGCATTTGGGAGACACCTCTTTGTCTAAGTGCCAAGAAGGTAGCCCAATGAAGCTTCAACAATATCAAATTATCAATATTACCGGCAGAGGTGTTGTAGTGTGCAGAGAGCTGTTCTAAATGAGTAACCTGGAGAAAAATTAGTACCTCATATTGCTTCATCATACGTTTGATGCTGGTAACCTTGTTGATCTAGTCATGACGTCGTTTGAATGAATAATGTTTTTGACGACTATGGCCTGAATATTAAGTTTAAAATAATGGTTATCTCATTGTCTTATATGTCATACTATAGGATAGAAAGTTGAAAGTTGAAATACCAAAATCCTGGACTACCCTGAAGGACCAGAAACTTGTAGCAACCATTGTACTTCACAAACACAGATGAGACACATTGCAAAGGGTGAAGTAGGAAATAGGCAATGAGAAGAAAGGGTTGAAAGCATGAAACATCTTGTTCAAAGTGCCTAGTTGCTAAAAGTTGTTAAAGTTTTTTCCCTAATACTTGTTGGCAAGATTTCCTTTGAGCATGAGACTGAACAAAGGTGTTTCAAAGACTTGCCCTTTTCAAAAGAAACACCAAAACCATGGTAAGCAGAAACACCTTTTGTAACATCTGGCCCCACAACATTTGCAAAAATACAGCATTTGGGAGATACTTTTCCTAGTGCCGAGGAGGTAGCCCAATGAAGCTTCAACAATATCAATATTACCGGCAGAGGTGTTGTAGTGTGCAGAGAGCTGTTTTAAATGAGTAACTTGGAGAGAAATTAGTACCTTATATTGCTCCATCATACCTTTGATGCTGGTAAACATGTTGATCTAGTCATGACATTGTTGTTTGAATGAATATTGTTTTTGCCGACTATGGCCTGAATATTAAGTTTAAAACAGGGGTTATCTCAATGTCTTATATGCCATACTATAGGATAGAAAGTTGAAATACTAGAATCCTGGACTACCCTGAAGGACCAGAAACTTGTAGCAACTATTTTACTTAACAACCATAGACAAGACACACTGGAAAGGGTGAAGCAGGAAATAGGCAATGGGGGGGAAGGATTGAAAGCATGAAATATCTTGTTCAAAGTACCTAGTTGCTAAAAGTTAAGTTTTTTCCCTAAGACTTGTTGGCAAGATTTTATGTTGCCACACTTTCTTCATTTGTTTCAAAGACTCACCCAATGGGTAGTGGCATAAACTTGCAACATTGGAGATATACAATGAAATTAGTGATTTTCCTCTATTTTTGAGAGGGAAACTCCCTTGTATGATAGGAGAATTTTGGGTTTTGTTTTATTTCTCATAGAAATGAAACTTTTCTAAATAAAATACAATAAAATATTAATAGTAAGAATTATATTAATGTTTTCTGCACATACATGTTGTGCAGAGCTATGAAATAAATGCTTGTAAGGAGAAATAAGTAGCAATCACACCTTGGTGTGCAATGGGTATGCCAAAGAGTTGTGGAAGGCTAAGTAGCGATTTGTATTCCTTGCCTTAAATACAGTTGTGCAATACATAAGGTCAATTGGTAGGCTGTTAAGAAAATGAAGTTGTGTGTGTGATCAAGGACTTGACAGGGAAGTGTTAACTTTGGATTGAGTGTTCATCTACTTATATTAATCTGATCTCTCTTCCTTTGTCCCTCTTTGTCTCTGTTCCTTTGTCTTGCTCTCTTTTCTCTCTTTCTATCTTCCACTCCATCATTCCCCCTAGCTATGCAAATCTTATTCATTTAATATAGAGATACAAGGAAATCAAAGCCGCAAGGGTTTCAATGGGAGCATTAGGAGCCATTTCTTAGGTGGCATTTATGGTTGAGAAGTTGTAAGTGATTAGTCACTTTGAAGTTCAAACATGAATTGAATTTGGAAGGTTCATTTGTAAAGTTTGCTAAAATGCATGTTTGGTGAAATAGGTTGGCACCCTTTGGTCTCTTAGGTCTCTTAGAGTGATCTACTTCATATACGATAAAGTTTTCGTTAGTGTTTAGTAAAACCATTACACTATTTAGTTTGTCTTATTATATTTATATAAAAATATTTTTTTCACAATTGATATATTATTTAACTCTATAATTAAGAATTTAATTTAATTTAGTATTATTTCTAAAAATAAAATAAAATATATATATATATATATATATATATATATATATATATATATATATATATATATATATATATATATTTGAATTAAAACCTAAACCTAAACCCCTCTAGATATATTACATGAAAACAAAAATCATTATAAGAAATCTCACCAACTCCACCCACATGCAAAGAGCCTCACTTGATATTAGTATATAAAATAAAACTTACACGACAAATACATTAGTAAAAGAAATCTCTAAAGACCACATTATAGAGTATAATACATTAATTATAATTGACAAGTTTTGTGAATGTCACTTGTTTCCACCATATTTGTTGCTTTATGCCATGCATATTTCCAATAAGGCTATGTTCTGCATATTGTTCTTGGCAAGACACAAATGTTTCAAATAGGCATGTTAACTCGGGGAGGATATCAGGGGAGGTAACTTGATGTAGATAGAGTGCATGATCAATAGTCTCTTCAAAATCCTATTATTGAAGATGGTTGTGACATTTTTTAGAGATTTTGCTAGAGCTATTTGTGAGCTTCCATATGTTTAAAGGATCAAAATTACATTTCCATTAAATTATAATAGGAGATGAAGTAGAGTTTAAAGGTGGTCACCTTTGTTTTCTCTTGGACCTCTTTAGACAAGATTGTTAGAGCAACGTCTAGGCTCTATTAATTGCAACTATCTCACAAAGCTTTCTCTAACAATGATTTGATGAAAGTAGATTTGTTAGAGGTGTGTAGATTGTGTCTTTGGTTGATGATGGATCAAATGTGTGTGTGAAGCTTCATTCTAGAGATAGGAAGCTTATGGTGGAGGAGCTTGTGGCTCTCGTGATCCAACAAGGTGGGAAAAACAAGCTCAATGGTTCATTCTTGTGACCTCCTAGTTTTAGGTAGAAGCTTAGCTTGGATAGATTGTTGAATCCAAAAACCCCAATCTTGTAAGTTCTTTACAATTGTAACATGGCTTCTCTTTTTTCAGATCCGATTCTTTGAAATGCTATGATTTATGTTAAAACTGTAGAGAATTCAAACCTCAATCGCCATGGTCATGTCCACTTCACTCATCCTAGATAAAGATTTAAATAGAGTGATTGACTATTCTTCAAGGCTCTTCTCTCCTTAGTGAGCAAATGCTAGTTCCATAATTCCTCCTAAAGACTCCAAGTTTGAATCCTAGGAGCCAACATCCCCAAAAATAGGTTGTATAATGGAGATAAAATAAAAATAGAAATGGGCAGTCATCCAAGTGAGGAGAAAAGGGAAGCAAATATAACATAGATTGATCAAGTTGAAAAAGTTGACATTCAAGACATTTTAATAAGGTGGAGGAAGCACCAATAATGGAGGATGAAACAAGCCACCCTTCTTTGGGGCAAATTAAACAATATATATCTAGATCTTAGGATGCTAAATTTGGTGACATTTTTGTGGAGGAGCCAATTATGGCAGATTCCTAGTGGTTTGTGTTGGATGGTGTTTTGAATGTGGGGACAAATCATGGAGGACAAGGAGTGCATAGAATGTCTATGGAGAAGCATTGATATACTCCACCCACTAAAGGCTTAATGCCAATAATTTGATCATATTTTAGTTACAATAACTCTTCCCTATGTGAACATTGGCTTGTCCCAATAAGTCAATTATATGCCAAATATAAAGTTGCACAAGATAAAATGTTTAGTGTGAGAATTTCTCCCATGGATTGTGATGCAGTCCTTTGTAATATTGCTCAAATGGAACACAAAACCTAAGCAACAATCTAATAGTTTGTTTATTACTACACTTTGTTCCTTCCTTTGTATTATAACGCTCTATCAATGGACACAGTTGATCTTACGTCATCATTGTTGATCGATTTGTCTAGTTTGAATTCACTTGTTCCAATTTCTATCAAATATTTGCCTCTATCGTGCATTAAATTGTCTTGCATTGTTTTAAGATAATATTAATGATCGATGTTGAAAGTAGCTTGTTCCCTCTCATAGAGGGGATGCCTTTGACTTAATTATATATGTATGTATTATTATATAGTATATTTAATTTATATTTAATACTGTATAGTACATAAAATATAATGTAATATACATTTTATATATAAAATAAATATAAAAATAAAGGATAAGGATCCAAGAACCAAAAAACCCATGTAATTAGGCAATAATGCTACCAAAACTAGGTTTGACAAGCCATTGAATCAAAGTATATATCGCTTCTATTACCTACCACTATAATATCCTATCCAGTCTTATACTACTAATTGTAAGTCCATAATTAGTTTGAAAGGAAAAGCATATAGGGGGCCAAGGCAAATTATGTAGGCCTCTCAACCCCCCTAGACCTACGTATACATGTGTAATGTCCCCATTCTCAGAGTGATATCATGGTGACCTGATTCTAGCCCATCTAGCATTCCCATGGGTTAGATGGCGTGATTAGGGAATGATTTTGGCCAAGAGAATCAAATTTTGGTAATATGTGTTAGTTAAGAGGGAATTATCCTTAATCCAAGCAAAGCATAATGTTGATCTTATTTTATCATTATCTCATGGTCCACTTGTAAGTAAAAGCACACAAGGAGGTCTATTTGCAAGACCAAGCAAACAAGGAGGTGAGTCGACCACATCAAATCAAATTTGCTTCTAGAAGATTCCCCTTCCTATGGCGGTTTTGAAGGCTTAAGAAAGAAGCAACCAAAATATAATATTTTAAGATCCAATTTGATCTCTTCCTAGGGCGGCCCAAGGAAACTTCCAAACTAGAATATTATAATCTTCAAAGGCCATCAATCCCTTCCTAGGGGGGTTTGAGGAAACTTAGCCATGAAGTCATGAATATTTTAATAAGGAAAAATCTGATCTTTCCCCAAGGGCGACTTGAATGCCTTAGTGATGAAGGCAACAAATATTTTAATGGAATAAAATATGAACCTGGCTTAGGGCGGTTTTTGGTGCCTTAGTCCTGAAGTAAAGTGAATATTTTAATAAAAAAAATCTGATCCTCTTGGGGCGGTTTTGGCTTGGAATCTTATTTAAGAAGGTTTTGGAGGTTGAGGGAGGCATGTTTTTGGGTTGCTATTCTGATTGAAGAGAGTTGTCTCTTGACTGAAAGCAATTTTCAGTCCATTCAAGGTGATGCTCCCTTGAATACTGTGGTATGGTGATGTCCCCATTCCACCATGTGAGATGAATTCAAGTAGAGTTCATTATAGAGCTTAAACATATTGCTTTGGTGAAGTTTTAGTTGTAGATTGTGACTTTGTTTTGTGGCACTTTCATCTTTACTCGCTGGAAGGAGGTTTTCAAGAGGTTCGTGTGGCAAAGAAGGATAATTTTGACGATTTCTAGCTTTAGGCATAACCGGATTTTTGTTACAACAGTCCTCAAGTTGATTTCATTATCATATCTGAGGAGTTTTTGCGCATCTACAATCTCCAGTGGGCTGCTACAGTCACTTTTCAGTCATCTCCAACTGGGCATATCATCCTACCTCACTTAGCTTCAGCTTCCATCCATACAACTAGGGTTTGGTCTTGTGCTTTAGCACAATTGGATGTAATTGAAGGTCTGAAACTCAAATCAAACCTAATTGACTGTACTTTCTAGCCCTCTTTGTTGTAATTAGTTTTCAAATCAAATAAAGAAGACAAACTATCATTGTTGGGTATGATCATCCTAGTTTATGTTTGTCTTTGTTGATTGCCTAAAATCTATGTTCAAGTTTATTTCTTGTTGTTTATGCTTGGGATCTTTCAAACTACATGTTATAATAAACCCTTGTTGTAAACAAAGTTAAGAGTTTAAGTGCAACAAAGAGAAAAAATTCAGTTTGAACCTATAAGGGTTCTTACAACATGTATGACAATCAACTTCCAAATGTGGAGTCCTCGCTGTCTTCTCAACTTTCATTGGAGTCAACTCCTTCACAACATCCTCTTCATCCCTTGCTTCCTCTTTATTGCAACATTCAGACTCCATTTGTATCACTTCGTCAAGTAGAGTGATTTTAAGGCTTAAAGTTGTTTCCTCAATCACATGTTGTAAGCAAGTATGTCTCCTTTTGATGGTGTGTAAGAGCTCCAAAAAGCAATAAAAATGAACCACATATTGGTGCATGACATTCTTATGAGATCTCTTGCCGCCACTAAAGCAACCCATTATCGGGTGAAATATATAATATATTTAATTCAACTATAAATTTTATAATAAAATATTATATTAAAAATATTTAATAATTAAATTATATAATAAAATGTAATACAATATATAATAAATATAATTATTATTTCACTCGAGTAAATTATCTAAATTATTATTTCAATGGAGACTAAATTAGCTATAAAGTAGTATCTATCTAGAACTAATGATATGGAGGATATATCTTGAGTACCTTGTGCTAGTTGTCTTGGGAGTATTATATATGCTATAGTCTTTGCTACACTAGGCATTACCCAAGTAGTGAGAGTCCTTAGTTGCTTTATGACTGATATTGGATGAGATCATTGGGAAATAGTTGAGGGTATTCACATATTTGTAGTGTGCCTCTAAATACTTTATTTTCTAAGGTGGTAATGTTATTAAGGGCCAAACACCCATTGATATTCATGAAATTATGAACTTATATTGAGCTAGAGATATTAACAATAGAAGATCCACTAGTGGTCAAGTTTTTAATTAATTTGGTGGTGTTATCAGTTGAGTGAGAAAAGGGCAAGATGTTTTTGCTTTGCACACTATAGAGGATAATTTAGATGGAAATTTCTCATACATGTAAGGAATCCATATGGCTTAAGAGATTGTGTTTAGATCTTAGGTTGAGTAAGGGAGATATAAAAGTTCTATGTGATAATCAAAGTGCCATATGTTTGACAAAGAATCTAACATAAATATGTCTAGTACCATTTTATTCATTACATGGTAAGGGATGGGAGCATGATAGTAAAGAAGGTTGACACTTGTAGAATGTTATGGATGCATTGACAAAGCGAATGGGCATAAAGAAATTTAGGTGGTGAAATGAGTCTATGGGCCTCACAACCCACAACAGTTAGTCGAGAGTGTTGGTGTTCCCCTTTGCTCTTGCAAGGTATATGCAAAGTGGGAGAATGTCAGGAAAGGTGTGTCATACACCTTGCTATTTAATGTTCAAAATTAATTAATATTATATTTATTTATTATTTATGATCCCACATGGAAAAGGGCATCCCATATATGACTTGGCTATTATGCCATACTATATGTATAATGATGTGTGATAAAATATCTTGTCATGAAGGATGTGTAGGAGTATATATTATGAAGATAGATACATCATAACATAGATTGTAGGGGAGTTATATTATTTACTAGGAATCTTGACCAACTACAAGATGCATGTTATGACGTGTTATAGAGCATCTTTTAAGGGAGATTATAGAGACAAAATTGAGTACCTAATTTTTGACTAGATTATGATTGAGTTATTGAGCATTATGGCAATATAAGAGCATCTATTATTTTAGCATGTTGACTCATCATGAAGGGGGGTGTCAAACTTTAGGACCTAGATTTTGGTGCCATATTTGGGTCCTGGTATTGGATGATGGTTTGTGGTTTACCACTTATGCTTTGATTTATTAAATGTAATAGATATTGGATACTAGAAATAGAGTTTTCATAGCATATTTGTAGGTATCATTATGCTACTAGATTTGCTCTAGATTCTCTAGATGGTTATACTCCTGTGAAGGCATAACTTGGAAGTTGTATTGGAACTTCATCATTATTGATAATATAATTGATTTTTTTGGAGGGGATATTCTCCCAAAATAGTTTTCCCTCCATAAATAATTATGTAATGTTTGTAATGTTTTTGTGCTATTTATTTATGTACTTGTATGATCATTTTATTTTTTTGCATACTCTTTCCTCATATAGTAGTGTTGATTGTGGTATTTATACCTCTACTTCCTTTTAGATAATAAATTTATCTTGACTGTATTTATGGAAGGGATTTTTTACAACTCAAAGGCAAGCCTTTCATTTAAAAAAAAAATTCTCACCTATTGAAGGGCAAACGTGAACAAGTATTTTGTGGAATGCAATATTTGACATACCAACTATGACAATTTTTGAACAATGAAAAAATGGTGTTGTAGTTTTGCCAACTCTACCTAAAATAATTAAAAATTGTGAAGCATTCATCTTGACTAAACAACAAAGAGATTCATTTAAAAAATTAGATTGGAGAGCTAAAAGGAAATTCTAGTTGATCGACTCTAATTTATGTGGTCCAATCACAACCTATTCAACTATTGGAAATAATTACATCATGCTATTTATTGATGACTAGGAGAACAACTTGGATTTATTTTTTGAAGCAAATTAGAGCCTTTCAAAACTTTTACACAGTGGTTGAGAATAAAGGGAATCCCATATTAACATACTAAGGATTGATAATGCTAGTGAATTCACATCAAAATTGTTTAAATTCTATACCAAGAAAAATCAAATTAAGAATAATATTAAAGTCCATCACACATAATAAAATATAGTTGAGAGGATGAACAAAATCATGACATGAATATGGTTTGGGTAATGTTGCATTTCAGAGTAAAACTATATTTTTTTAGTAGAAGCAACTGAAACAAAAGTATATCTCAACAAAAGGTCACCTTAAACAACTCTTCAAATGAAGACTTTATATGAAATTTGGTGTGGACATCTTCCATTGATGCAACATCTATGGATTTTACATCTACATGCTATGCATTGATTCCTAGGATAAGAGGAACAAGTTATATCACACAATTTAAAAATGGTTCATTTTGGGATGTTTAGAATCCTCAAAGGTCTACAAAATATTTGATGAGGAAGATAAAAAAATATCATTGAAGTGATGTGAAATCATAAAGGACACAGCCAACATTGATTGACAATTAAATTGACTTGATAAATTTGCAAAATTCGATGTTTTCAAGGAGAGCAATATAGAGATTCCAAAAAAATTAAGGGATGGACATATAGTTTCAAATCCATTGAATTTTTTTTTCCTTTTATTTGAAAAACAACACCCTCCAAGGAAGATATTGAAACTTCACTAGAAGATGATAACATGTTTTAACCAACTTCCTTTAAACAAATTGAAAAGGTTGATGCATGGAGAAAAATAATGAAAATTGAATATGACGCCTATATCAATAATGAAACTTTGGATTTTATTTGTTGGAAAATGAGTCACTTCAAAACTTAAGATGGATTGGTCACAAAGGGAGCTAGTATCTCAATGGTAGAGCACCACAATAGTGAATTGGTAGTCCTATGCTTGACTCTTAGATGGTCCATGAAAAATTTGAATATGGTATTAGATCTAGTTAGGATGTACTAATCATTTTTATAGATTATAATAGAAGACATGTATAACTTGATAAGTATGATTATAGGGTAAATTTCAAACATCACCATGTTTATAAATTTTATGAATATTATCCCTTGTCTTTTTCGGGTTCATTTGAGCATTGTTTATGCTCAAAATTTTAAGAATTTGGTTCAAGCTTTGATTGTGGAGCACATTTGAGCATTCCCCATTTAATTTTTTTAATAGTAATCCTCCACTCAATTATAAACCCATTAGTTATAATTGGATCTTTTGAAACAAAAATAAACCAGTTGACAAACACAAAGAAATATTTTTGCTAGGAGATATGCTTATGTATGTTATAATGAGACCTTTCCGCCAACAACAAAATGGACCACCATTTGGGTTTTATTGACTTTGATAGCACAAAATAGATGGAAATTCCATCAAATAGACATGGAAACTACTTTTCTAAATGGTCATATTAAAGAATTTGTTTACAATTTACATGACTCAACCAAAAGGTTTTATATTTGAAGGTCAAGAACCAAAAGTTTGAAAATTGGTAAAAATGTTGTATGATTTGAAATAGACCTCTAGAGATTGGTATGAAAAAATCATTGAGCACCTCTCAATCATGAACTTTAAGTATTTTCAATTTGAAGATGTAACCCTTTTTATTAAGATAGCTGACAAAACAATTGTATGCGTAGTTGTATATGTGGTTGTTTTTCTCATAACAAGAAATAATGAAAATTACAACGCAAAAATAAAATTAGAATTGTTGAAAAGTTTTAAAATGATATAAGTTGGGTCATCTTCATTGTTATTTGGAAGTTGAATTGATATAAAAATTCAAGTATATTTTATCATAAAACATAAGTATATTAGTGAAATTTTGAGAAATTTTGGAATGACAAACTATAAACCATCAACATGGCCATGTAATAAAATATGAAGCTGACATTAGCTGTTACTACAATGTTTCAAGGTGCATGTAATTATATCCAACTCATTGAAAGTCTTATCTATGTAACCATAACTAGATCAAAGATTTCTTTTTCTATTGGTGTTCTCTCTAGATTCATGAAACAACTAAGAGAAAATCACTCAATAGTAGCAAGATAGTTCTTCAATATCTAAAGGGAACTTGAATTTTGGGCTAAAATATTCTATGGTGGAAAATTTCAAACTATTTAGATATTTAGATTTAGACTACGCAGGTGATTTTAAAGATGGGAAATCAATTTCAACTTTGTTGATGAATTTAGGATCAATAATTATCAATTGGAAGTTATTTTTAATGCGAGATATTATTTAACAAGAGTAGAGTATATGGAAGGTTTAGAGGTAATTAAGGAAATATTTTAGCTTAGTATGATACTTGAGAATTTGCAAGAAAAATGGGTTTCATCAACACCATTTTGGTTGAAAACACTTCTACAATCAAAATTGAGAAAAATCCATTATTTTACACATGAACCAAACATATCACACAAAATTCTATTTTATTTAATATTATGTAAAAAATGGTAGTTTGAAATTGATATATTGTCCAACTATAGAACAACTATTTGATATCTTAGCAAAATTGCTTGAAAGAGAGAAATCTGAAAAGTTTAGAGGGATGCTTGACATTAGTATAACCCTTGTAGATTAAGGGGGATGTAATATTATGTACATAATCCTAGGTTATAGTAAATAAGTGTAATAATATATTATATTATTATTACAAATATAATTATCATAGAATTTTTATAGTTGTCTTGAAGATGAACCAAACAAACATCTCGATCATGAACTGAATGGGAATACATTATTGATAAATATGTACTTTGTATCTCATTAAATGTTAATAAAATTTTGGGTTTGGATTCTCAATTCTATTTTGCATTCAATTTCTTGTCTTGACAACTTTAACCTAAGCCATCTATATGGAGAAGGATCAACCAAGAAGTACCAACATGCTTCAATATTGAAGGAACAAAGATAACTACCACCTAACCATAATACTATCATCAAACAAATAAGGGAGTAACACAACACTCTAGGCATCCCTTTATAATGGAGAAGAGCGATGGAGTTATATACCCAACATTAAACACATTCAGTCTACACCTAGGTTTAATTCCAAGGTTCAAGAACCCACCTATAGGTCTACATAATACTAACACACATATTCTAACTTAGATTTCACACTTAGACTACTCTTGGCTACACATGAATTTTTTCACGATCCTACTACATAGTCCTCATACAGGGAGTGATCACCTTCATTTCATAACCTCATAAGTATTTTAAGAAGGATTTAATTCCATTGAAATTCCTTACAATGAGCATTCATAAAGCCACAAAAAAAACATGGTTTCATAAGGCACAATTAATCTTTACAAGGATTAACAAGATTCCCATAAAATTAGCAAATTTCAATTCTAAAGATGCCACTTTTAGGATCACAAGAGTTTCACAAATTAACCCACTAATCAAAATTCAAGTACATGAAAATTGGCAAAGTTTTAAACAAGAATATCTTAGAATTTAACCACATAAACATATGTTTAGGGAAAAGGGTTTCACATCAAGAAGCCATGGATTAAATCCACATGGTGGATATTAAAGAACAAGGAAGTTTGAAATCTACAAATCCCCAAAGGGAATAGAAACACAATCAATCAAAGGAAACACTCCAACAAAAACCTTCTTTCAACATAGGATCATACAATCACCAAGATCCAAATGCATAATTTAACAAACTAAGAAAGTGAAGATTGATACAAATCATATTAGACCCCCTTTAAATTCAAACCTCTCTAATATTCCACAATTTTTTTCAATTTAGTAGTATGGAAAGAGTCATTCCAAAAATTTAAAAAGAGCTCCAATTCACTAGAAGAACATATCCAAATTAAGGTGGGAATAATCTCTTTCAAATGGAAGAGTGTATATAAAAACTTAAATATACATCCACTATGGATTCAAGTTCAAGATCCCTTGAGATTCCAACCCCCAACCAAATTTTATTCACCATAATCTCCTAACTTTTTAAATTAGAATCAAATAAGATCGTGACTTTCATGATGAATGTAATAGTAGAAGGTTTTACATTCCAAAAGAGAGCTTTCACCACATATTTGGCACTAAGAATGACATCCCAAAAGATGATAAAAACCATATTTTCTAAATAAATTTAATAAAAACTTAACATGGCAATACATTAGCCAAACAATGATAAAAGGGTTTCCAATGTATTTGGGGGTAAAACCATAGGTGTATATTAGCACACATGGCACCCATAGAAAAAGGATAAAATTCAAAAATGATGAAATTTATCTTTGAGTGAGTTATATGCAAATTTTAGAGTCAAGATAAAATAATTTTTGGTAATTATTTGTTTGCCTGAAGGGATTGTACATTCTACTTAGATGTGGCATCCAAAATGATGGAGGAACACACAGGGGTAGCCTATGTAGAAGAAAGAAAGTCTAGCAAAAATGACACAAATGGAAGTTGTCTGCAATCATAAAAACATCACAAGAAGAGAAGAAGACATAAATTATAAACTCCATCATAAACAATAAAAATCCATCCACTATGTTGCCTCTAGCATGCACAAACACCTCCAAAAAATTTCCCTCAAGCAACTATGGAAGCCAACCTCTTTTTTTTCCAACTAGAGCCCCCCACAAAAAAATCTATTCCCTCCAAATACCTAATTTATTTCCTTAAAAAAATCCATTAATACTATAGAATAAAAATAATATTTTTTGGCTATATCCTATCTAAATACAAATAAATTGACAATTTATTTTATTTTATTTTATTTTGAAAGGACTGAAAAGGCAAGCATGCCAAAGACATAAAAATGCAATTCCCTCTAGTTCTGGAATAAAAGTGGTTAAATTCATAAAATTATAATGAACAAAAATCAACAAGATGATTATGAGAAGGATAAATTTCACGAAGTGAATTTAATTGAAAAATATAGAAATATCAAGTTAATTAAATAATCATGCAAGTTGAAAAGTTTTCCTAATAAAATTTGAAAACATACAAATCACTCATGAACTTGATGCTTCCAAAAGTGTGGAATGAATAAATGATCATAAAATAATAACACAACTATGTAAATACACTTGAACACTTATGGACACCATTGGGTCTTCCATGCCCATGGTGATGAGATAAACGAGTCAATACATGGGAATAATATCATTGCTTCCTTAGGTGAAGCAAGGTGGTTTCAAGTTAGATCCATGAATTACTTCTCCAAATGCCACCCCACTAGCCATCGTACCTATATTAACTTACAAACTCCACTATGCACATTAAGTTAAATAACAAAATCCTAATCAAAGCAATAGATAATGCTAATCTATCATGTTCTATGAAATTCCATAACAAAGTTAAATTATACTAACCTTAGTTAATCATTTAAATTATATCATCAATGATTCTTAAATAAATTTAAAAAATTTAATATGGCAATACATTAGCCAAATATTGATATATTTAACCACAACATTAATGCATGCACAAAATTGTGAATATAGGTTAGTAAGATGCAATAAATATTTGCATGCATATGGTCATAGATGTCATAAAGTGTAAATTAAATGCATACACTAGCATAGGCTAACCATCCAACTATGAGGTCCTAAAAGCATATTCCATCAAACCCAACAAATAATCATGGTAAGGGCTAAACATGATCAAGCCTAATAATTTGATCCTCTTTGATGATTAGACAAAGATATATCCCAATTTATTAGTGCACTTGAATTTTGAGTTAATTACTATATCTTCTTCTACTAGAGTGTTGTAATTACGGTTGATTTATCCTAATTAATTTCACTTTTCAATGTCTAATGTTTCCAATAAATATGAGAATGGGAATGGCGGTAGTGGTATGGTGGACCATTGCACAGTGTTAAGGCTTCATCAAAGGACTTGAGGATATCGGCAAGAAAGGATTCCTTGTCCCACCGACATAGCGATATGTAATGTACAGTCGAGATGAAGAGCTAAAGTTGATCCAACGATAAAGACAAGGTTAGAAGGCAATTGATGAGACATAGGGAAATCGGTAGGAGAATATAGTCGGTCCCCTCGATACTTGATGTGAGACCCAAGTGATGACATAGGTGAAGTGTTGGCGACATTCAACTAGCTGATTGGCCTTCTCACATCCTTTTGTCCTAGTTGTTTGACAGGAAATGCAAAGTTGTCCCATCAATGAACCGATGAGATTGTTTCGGTGTGACTGGATGTTGTCGGCAAGACTCTGTCTTGTGTCTCCTTGATAGACCAAACATTTCCCCTCGATGGGACATTGCTTCATCGGTGGGACTCTCCTTTGTGTCTCTTTGAGGACCAATAGACTATGGTGGGACCGAGCTGTTAGGAGGAAAGGTAATTGATACAAGTATGTTGACTCGATAGTGGGCACACATGGACCGGTACAGTGAACATCCAGAGAAGGTAGATGTTGTGTTCCAGGGTGAGCACGATTTTCACAATGCTATACTCAAAGCTTAGTTAGTCTGGGGTATGTAGTTTTTTTTATCAAGGGTTTTTCAGTGTTTTTCACATAAGCTATTTGGGCATAGAAGGTTTTTGGTTAGGTAATGTTGGGTATCTATAGCTATGTGATATTTGTATAATTGGGAGTGGTGTAATTACATATGTAATATGGGTTGTTTAGGGTCATGATTAGGGGAAATATGGTTCAATTTAAATGGGGGTTGTGAATTCTCATGTGGAAGCTTTTATGTTTTCAATTATGGCTAGTAAGAGCCAATGTTATTCAATTTTGTAAATTATATTATATTATATTAATATATATATACAGGCTTCTTGCCTTTCACCTAAAAAAATATGAGAATGGGAAAATAGTTCTAATAGAATCCTAGATTAATGTCAAGATGAGCTAACATTTTTTACTCAAAAGCATAATCTTTTACTTCTTTAGTGATAGTGTATGGACCATACCAAAGAATTTGTATCTTGTATAGTAAGGTCCTATAAGTCTTTAACTATACAAATGAAATAATAATATGCCACTAACTTGAAATTCATGTGGTGTCTAATGATGATCATGGAGCTAGTTACATTTGGAAATTAACATTCATAGTGGGCTACACGTGCCATCAAGTATGTTAAATACACATTGAATTTGGTTTCTATTTTAATTTCCTTTTGAGGTGAAGAAATTTATATTGTAATAGGATAAACTAGATTACCTACATCAAAAGGGACCCAATGTTGGAAAACAATGTGAAATAATATATTGATTAAAAAAATAATATACACACTCATACACCAATAGACACCATAAGATAGGATCATATTTCCTTTAAGAGCATATATGTCTCTCGTACATTTATTACAATCTATTATATTCACATATATATCTTATCTCTCTATTCTCTCTTTTTGTATATCCTTATATTCACTCATTATATTCTTCAATCTTCCTCATTGTATTCCATATATTATTCTAGGATATTTACTCTCACATTCTCATCATGTTTCTTTCACCTATGCCTTATCTCAAGTATCTTCTCATATCTCATTCACATATTGTTCACTCTCACTTATGGTCTTATCTCCCTTTCTTCTCTTCCTTATAAAGCCTCTTTATGTGTATTTTAACATCCTTTCATAATAGCTCTTAATTATCCTCTTCCCATGTGATTATCTTATCCTTTATGATATTATCTCCTTTAATGAACTATTTACCAAAATTATGAGTAATTAGAAGTGTCTAGGTGCTATATAAATCATGTATGGATTAAGAAATGACCTTAAACAAATGGAGTACCACACAACCTCATATACATTGTATACTAAATTCCTAATAATCTTTGTAGTATCACTAAAACTTCAACAACACATGAATGGCTAAGTTTTGGGGACTATACATGCAAAAATCCTCCTCAATCCTAGTTATCTCATCCTTGTGAAATTTATTACAATTCAATCTCTTTTAACATTCAATCTTATGGGTCATGCATTCACTTCTAACTTCTTCCATGTTAGTTGCTTTGGTTATTTCCTCTATATAGTTCAGTCTTAGTGATTTCTTCTTGGTATGGTTAAAGACTTTGAATGGTAGCAACTTGATGTCTATGAGGCCACTATTAAATAAATTTTCCTATTGCATTACTATTATTAGATTTTGGTCCTATTTATAGATTTTCAACTAACTTTGCTTCCATGTCTCTTTATAAGTAGTATATTGTAAAGTTACTTGTGGTAACTATTGTTAATCATTGAATAGTTGTGAATTGCTTGTAGCACTTGTTGTCACAAGCTAAGTTTGAAACTTAGCTATACTGTGAAACATGGGATCATCTTCAAGGTGTGGGTTGTTTATGGTGAAGATGAACATCTAGACATGGTTGTTTCCTTTGATGAATTTCCTATATACTATTGATTTGATAAGGAAAGGAGAGAAATAACTATAACTGAAAAAATCTAATCCTAGGAGGTGATGCACAAAAATTTATAAGGCTATACTATTGTTTCAACTCATAATTTATCTCAAAATCTACTCTACTCTATGTAGAACTTAGTTTTTTGCAAGCTCACACAATAATGTTTCATAAGAAGGTTATATTCCACATTTTTTGAAGGAAAACTTAAGCATCTTCACAATTACAACCGCTAAAAGAATTATCACATCCTATGACCTGTATGAGTTTTGCTTATTCGTGTATAGGAATGTTTTGCAATGAGACATAATTCAAGGATTTTGTACTAATAATCATAGAAATCGAGATCAAATCAAGTGCGGTTACATTTAACACATGAGATTTGAGAAGGAAAATATATTGCTTTTATTAAAAAATAGGAGCTTTTACAATTACAAATCTAAGAATAGTTGTAAAAGTACATCAAAAAGTTGTTCTATATTGAATAATCTCTCTAAAAAGAGTTACAATCTTCCTTCTCTTGCTTCAAGCAAAAAGGAGAATAGAAAGAACTAACTGCAATCAGACTTGGGCACCTAGTTTTGATGAAAAGCCACCTCCTTCATAATTGAAGTTGTGTCCTCTGAGAAGAGGTTGGAAGGTTGCATGTTATTATTGATTCTATCTTCAATAATTTGTATGGAAATAAATACTTGGGCATATAAAGTGAAAAAACCTCCTTTTTAGGATCAAAAAGTGCCCCAAAATTGCTTGTTCCTTGAAAACTTCACCTAACTCAAGTCCCACCCATGCAACCTCTTTATCGGCTCCTAAGCTGGTGGTAAGTGCCTCTAAATCTTCTTTTTTCATTAGCTCATGAATGTCCTTGCATGATGATAGGTGATATGGAGTTATCTAAAGATAACTAATATCTTAAGATGGCATAGGATGATCCTTAAGTTTATTAAATAATGCATGCTTTAGGAACTTCAATTCATCTCTTTACATACCTTGCCCTTCTCAATTGACTTGTAGCTGTCTTTTGTGATGAATATCAACTTTTATCCATCAAACCCTTTGTAGAATGTCTTCATGGAATTTCTTGAGGCGGAGTATGAATTCCTAAATGCATTCAAACCCTCAACAAATTTCATCTAGCATGCTACCGTCATCTTGGTTATTCATGCTTGTTCACCCTCCAAACCCTTTCATAATGCAAGATCT
>VDFB02142900.1:0-25463 GCA_007258455.2 Sequoia sempervirens
AGCCAAAGATCGAGGTCAATCGAGGGGTCAAAATGGAAGAAAAGTTGAAAATTCCTAAAAAATGGTTAAAGTCTGGAGAAGGTTGGCGCCTGTAGCCAAGAAGGGCGCCCAACTTCACATGCCTTGGAAAATTTTCATAGATTTTCAAAAATTTCAAGATTGCAAGAGAAGAAAGAGGCGTCCAAGTTCAATGAAGCTGAGATTTAGGGTTTTGGAAATAAAAGCAAAAGAAAGCAAAGCAAAAACAAAACCCTAAGTCTATTTAACATCTTTCTTTTATGTTATTTTCATTATTTTTGCAGGTAGCCTTCAAGGGAGAAAGTTGGAGCAGCAAGTTTGAAGAAATTTTTCAAGATTCAAGAGCATAGCTTGCTGGTTTTTCATCAAAATTTTCAAACCAGCAACTTAAACCCTTGCTTTTTCAAGTTTTTACATCTAGAAGATCAAACTTTTCAAAGGGAAGGCCAAGGTTTCTAGTTTTCAATCATCTGGGTCTTTTCTCTTCAATCTTTTGAAGGAAATTTTCAAGAACTTCATCAAGTTGCAGCAAGTGCTTTTATTTTGCATGTCAGTGAAAACCTCAATGCTTTCAAATTTCAACCATCTGGGTCCTTTCCAATCAATCTTCTAAAGAAAACCCATATCACAGCTTTTTTCAAGAAAATTTCAAAACCTAGGGTTGGCTGCTTTTTCGATCAAACGTCAGGGTTTTGCAAATCTAATCAACTGGGTTCATTCCAAATTGTATTCTGAACAAAACCCAAGTGCCAGCTTTTTTCGGTGAAAATTTGAAGAAATTAGGGTTTGCTGCTTTTTCAGTCTAACTTCAAAATTTTCAAAAATGGACGATCTGGGTTGTCTTGCAACGAAATTTTGAGCGAAACCCATATCTCAGAAAATTTCCAAAAATTTGTCTGTTTGAAGGCTAAAACACCAGCATTCTAAAAATAGAAAGTTGCTCAAGACTTGTCTGAACATAGGCGAGTTTACAGTCATTCTTCAAGGTTTTCAATATGGAGTACACTCCCCTCAAGTTTAAGACCGAATTGGCACTATGTCAAAACTTCATCATCACAGCTGAAGAACACAAGGAGGTGTGATATGAGAAAAAGGAAAGGTATCGGAAAAGAGTGTTGCAATACTCTTCTGATGAAAATCAAGAGAGGTGTCAGAAGCATAAAGTTGCAGAGCCGCCAAGTTATCAATTAGTGAGTCATCTTTTTGGGTAGCGATGTTTTGCAGGAATAGAACTCATAAAACAGTTAAAGAAGTGAAAGATTCTCTAAGGGCGAAGAGATCTTGGAGAATCAGAATATTGCCTTAGTTGGCATAGATGCACCAAACTGGGACACAATTTCCAATTTTCTAGCGGATGTGATCGAGCTTTAAAGCAGCTTTCTTCTAGAAGCTTTCTTTCATGCTTTCTTTCTATTCTTGGAATGATCCTTATCCATTCTTTGAGGATAGAAAGAAGATAAGATGTAATAGTTAGCGTTTCCGGCTTTTTCTGCTTTCTAGAGTTTTAGATGTTATCTTCTTTCTAGATTTAGTAATAAAGCTTGCTTGCTAAGCAAGCCCTAGATTGTGAAAGCAAGGAGATTTTAGGGTTCCTTACTCCTCTGCTTGTCTATAAATAAGAGCCTTTGCTCATTAGTTTCTTTAGCGGTTATTGTGTTAGCAAATTGCAAGCCTGTATTGCAGCAAGTTGTTATTCAGTTTCAGTTCACTTTGTGTTGGAACCATGCTAGTGAGAACAAAACGCTGAGCCTATTGTGCCTTCTATTTGTTGCTCAAGTATTGTTCATTTGTGTTGTGATAGGCATGTTAGAAGTGAGCTTTTGTTTTAGAGATTTGAGTAATAAAATCATGACCCTCTTTTGCCTTGGTCTAAAATCTCAGATTTCCGTTATCTATGTTCTACTTTTATGATCTTTATTTCAGCTTGCAGTGAAGTGTGTAGGTGTTCGTTGAAAGAGAGATTATTGAGGTACTTTTGTCAGAGAATCTACCTTGTTAATTTCTAACTTCTCTTGCTCTGCTATTACTTGAGAGGTTAGGAACGTCTTTAGTTTAAGTTAGTCGTAGTTGAACTTCTTATATCAGAAAATCTCAGCTGCGGCGTTTGTGTTTAATAAACCTTGTGCTCTAAAGCTGATCAAAAAGATGGGCAACTTAATTTTAGTTTACTTTCTTACAACACCATCAACAAGAGGGAGCTTCCCCTCCTAATTTGAAGAGCAGTTTATCTGTGCATAGCTGTCCGTTTTCAAATCCGCATACCAGAGGTGCGAATTTAAACGCCAACACCCAATATAGGCCAGAGAGCAGGAAATGGCAAGAAACATCCCTGCCCATTTGGGGACGGCTCCCCTTCCCTGGTACAGCTAGGGGACGTAAGAAACATCCCTCGTTGTACTAGTGACGGCTAGCCATTCCCCATGGACAAGGAAATTTCAGCATTAAAAATTCTTTTTTTATTGTTTTCTTTGTGCTATTTAGGGACATGGGGGGCCCACAATGACTCCCAACCCTAATATAAACCCTAAAATGCCAAAAGAAGTTAAAAAATTTTGAAAAATGAAAAATAATATTGCACTTTACTGATCTGGGCGATTTCATGGAAATTTGTGTAGCCATTCACATTGTTGTTCATAGTTGTTTGCTCTCATATATTCCTTGCATTGGTTTTTTCCATTGAGTTGGGTGTAGTTAGTGTGAGAAGTCAAGGTCGTGGGTATTTTAGTGTACCCCAGGGATGTGTCCCCCCTAAATCCCGAGTGTTCTCGGAACGAGGACATCCCCGGGATGGGGGGACGGCGTTCCCAAGTCCCCAGCAGCACCACCAATTTTGCCACTCGCCACTGGGGACACGGGGACATCCTAGCATTCCCAGGACACTGAGGGGGATGCCTGTGTGTCCCTCGAGCATCCCAAGGACACCCAGGCATCCCCCACGGCGGAAACTTCAACCACATGTTTAAAAAAAATAACACATTTTTTTATTATTTCTTTATGATCAAATATTTTTGATATCATATAATAGAAATCTTCCATTTGCCGATTCGACAATTTAAAATTTTATGTAGTATTGTCATATCCCCAAAGAAACTCTCACATTTACATAAATTTATTAAAAGGTTAATTTTACTTCTTGAGCTTGACAAGGTGTAAAAAAGGAAAATCAATATATATTTATATGTAAAATAATAATTAAATAATAGATATATATAAAACAATAATTAAATGATAGATATGTATATAAAATAACCATTAAATGTTAGCTTTTAATTAAATCACAACTTCCACATAAAAGAATGCTATAAATAAAATAAATATGACATCTTCCATACAAAAAGCGAATTAAGGAAAAACGCAAGATTTAGAATTCATTTATTTTCAAAAGCTTTATTCGCAAAAGACATCTCCCCTCACATACCCGTGAAGAGCATCGACAGGTATAAGATGCTCGATGGAGAATGGGGATGAATGTTTTTGGAAGGGAGCAGAAAGCGACGGGACAGAAGGCGGACATTGATCATAACTGTGAGTGATCTCACTTAGCTTTCATGCGTAATTTCTTGCTTTAGATATTTTCACATTGCACGAATTATTATGGATGCCGTTTAAACATTCTATGATTTTGTTTTGAAAGAAACCTAGAGCACATTCGCCATTGTGAATATCATACCTAAGACCGACTGGAGTATTTAGAACCATTTCCGCACATGAGTAGGGTTCTGGCTGTAGGCGGACTGAGTACTGAGGATTATCCAGGAAGCACGGGTCTCTGTCTTCTTAAGGAAACTTCCATTATTTATAGAACTATGATTATAGTGAATATTGCTATAAGCCCATGACTATAGGCTGCGTCCCTGTGTAATAAAAAAATGAATATGCTTATAGAATTATAGACATTGCTTAAACGTAGCAAAAGCATTCTGGTTTTCTGTGCATTATGATTAGATTATATCTTCTATTATGAATGTAAAACATTACTACATCAGAATTACGATTTGTTATATTTCTTGTATGTGCAGTAGGAACATTATTAATTATAATTATAGAATCTGAATATTGTCCAACTCAGAATAACATCTGGGTTATTATCATCTCTTGGTTGCTGTATAATTATTATAAGGAATGTAATTTGGATATTTGAGACTACTAGACTACTGCTTGCAAATAAACTGCCTGATCTGAGCATGTTATCCTATCAAGAGAGATGAATCATGTCTTAAGTAGATTGCCTAAAAACCCCATTCTCAACCCCTTAGGCCCAGTTAAGGGATTGGGCATTATAGCCCCTTAGGCTCTTGATTCGGGATTGGGTTGTAAGATTGGGGGTCCCACCTAGGCTTCAGCCCCTTAGGCCCTGTTGACGTGGTTTTTGAGACCGCACCAACACAGAACAAAGTCGCCCAACGGACGCTCTATTCTCTCTTGATCAAAGTATTCCGCACGCTAAGATTGCCAGAAAGTTCGTATGCTCAACCCAAGGTTCCTTTAGTGCTTAATAGGCTCAGTTTGGCTTGATGTGATATTGCCGGTATGTCAAGGGGACTTACGTAGTTGTTCAGACTTCTCGCAGTTAGCAGTTGATATGTAATTTGAAGGGGATTCTTACGTGCATGATTTGGCAGTGTGTATCCTTTTCTAAAACTAACAAGAAGTATGCGGAAAGTAAAAGGGAAAAGGCCTAAGAAATTTGTACTCTATTCTAAATGCAAGGTATGTGGGGCTTCGTCTCAATAGACTTCAACCAGATTTCACCTAGCCTCCGTCGGACAGCCTCAGCAAAATCGGTGCAATCTTCAAAGGGGATAGCGAAAGGTATTCAAGTTACAGTTTAGCATACGTACACCATCAGAACAACGCATATAAGTATGTAAGCCATAACCGAAGTCGAGCACAAAATAATGTCCAGTTGACCACGCAAGGCAGACTTATCATCAACAAGCCGCTAGTGGTATGGAATAAAACGAAGCTATCTCAATGAAACACCACACACCAAAGTAAGCTACTTACATGAATTTAATCTACTTGGATACGAAAGGAAGAAGAAACCTTGCTAGCATTTCATGACAAGACAAATTCCATCATCAATGAAAAGATCTATTATCACAAAATGTGTTACACAACAGTCTCTTCAAAAGTTTTCAAAGGGAAAACTTTCTCTCTTCTCCAAATTATGCAAAATGCTCTACACTATCTAGCTCTAATTCTATCTCAATTCTAGCTCTGATCTAATCTCTGATCTCTAATCTGATTCTAATTCTAATGCCTTACAAATGAGGGGGACTCCCCCTTTTATAGCTAGCCAAGTCCCAAAGGACGGCTAGGGTTACAATCAATAGAGTGGCCAGAATCGTGCCACTTCAGCCCTAACCCTAAAAACTGCCAGAATAGGGAGTGGTACATTAAATGAATCAAAGATTCCCAAAATAAGGCAATGCAATAAATGCTCCATACTTCCGGCTTCGAAGATCCTTCGCCAGCCCAAAGCAGGTGTTCCTATTAGCCTTTCTCTCTCGACCGCCAACTCAACAACTGGCGGTACGCCTCAACTCTCCTCAACTCAAATAGATGTGGAACACAATCTAATCAAACTCTAACATCAGAATCGAGTGCTCGCGGTTTATATTAAGATTTTTTCCAAATGCCCAATGAGTCCCGCGTGGTTCGATCAAAGTGGAGAATGTAGCGATTTTCTGCAAAGTCATCTTGTACGAAGGTCTTAACATCTGCGAAGAAGGGAACCAACAAACCCCTCAAATTATCAAAACTTATCTCTTCAGGATTCAGCCGCCTAGCAAATATGGCCTCGAAGGTGTTCTGAACTCCATCTATGATATTGGCCATAGCCTTGTGAATCCTGGCTGAATCCGCCTGTGCTGCATCGAAGAAGTACTGCGATACCGGCGAATACCACCGAAATCATATCGGGTCATTCGTCAATGACACTTCCATCAATCGCGAATCGCACGGCATGCCTTCAACACCTCAAGACGCTGGATCACCTTACTCTGATAGATAGAGGCATCGCCCCAAGCATGATCCACCGCGTCCATCCGTGCCAAAATAGAAGAGGCCTGCTAAAAGGCAAAGGCAAGGTCCTCCATGAACTTCTCTGTCTCAGTACGAACTCCTGTGACCCATTTGTCTGCCTCCTGTGCCATCCTCCCCAACTCTACCAAGCCGCTGATCGACTCTCTAGGAATATCTGCTGGAGGCTCTATCACTGGTACATCCTGCCCTCGAGAACTAGACAACTGCTGAACATATCCAATTAATGCCTTGTGTTCTCGTTTCAACTTCTTGTATTTTCCTTCTTTCTTGAACAATCTATCCTTAAGCGCAAGGAAGGAGTTATCACACTCCTCAACAATCTGAGCACCAGTAGGGCGTCCCAAATCAAGAGTGGTGACCACATAATTTTCAGGAGCTGCTTCATTCCGGTCACACTCGACTCGTGGGACAGCAACGTGAAGAGTACGAGAGCCATCCTCATCCGTGGAGATCTTCAAAAACTTTCTTGCCTTCTTCTTCGGTGGAGGAGCACTGATCCGGTTCAAAAATTCTTCCATCTCAACTGCTGGATCAATCTCCTCACTCGGGCTTCTTCGCGATTCGCTCTAAGCCAATCGGGCACCTCATATAGTATATCGAAAGGCTGCTGCTCCTGTGCCTCGACTTCTCTAACCTGTTCCACTTCTTCCTCATTCTGGCGAGGCTCATTGTCCTCGAGTGGCTGAGTGTCACCCGACACTATATCATCATCATCGCCATCATTCATGGCCGCCTCTACCTCCTGCTGAAATTGAGGGTCAGTAACAGTCCCCTCATCATCATGCTGATCAATCCTAACAGGTACATTGGCACTCTGGCCAATTGACTCCCTCCGTGGAGGCCGAATATCATCCTGTATCTCCGGTACCTGATTCACTGCAACCTTCGACAGTTAGAAGATTACCTCGTATTATGCTTGGAGAACGGTTCCATGGTACAAGCATCAGAACTCCTCGTGGAGGTCTCCGCTGAACTAATTCTTTTCCGACTCGGGTCCTCTTGTGATCCGCTTTCTTCCTTCCTGTGGTGGGCGTCCTGTGATCTCCCATCAAGTTGTAAGTCAAAGCAATTGACCTACCTTTCAATCTGCTCACTAGCCTATCGACCCATGCCCTGGTGAATGTCATAACCGGGATAGAGAGAGTATCAAGGTCGGCAACCTCGGGCTCTGACCAATCAATAGGCGGAAGTGGAGTGTCCCGAACGGCTGCATAGTCTGGATGAACAACATCCATGTCTTCATTAACCTGGTCCGGAACCGGAACTACCTCACACTCCCTGATCAGAGTAATCGGCAACCTAGAGAACATCCTCTTTCTCACTTCAATCTCATCAATTGCATCAGCCCAATAATCCTCAATGGTGGCCTTGTGTTTGAATTCCTCTGACAACACCCAGTTGATGTTATGGTGCGGGTCATAGTGTTGTCTACTAGTGTGATATGGGAAATGATAGAATTGAAGCTCACTTTCAGCTTCTCTACATGCCTGTATCGAAGGACAAACCTCGTCCGAGTTGCCCATCACAACTGGAAACTCTATCCCTCCTTTCTTCTTCTTCTTCTGGATTTTGTCAAAGGCTAGCAACTGTCTAGCTATCTCTAGCATTATTATTTTATCTGTTGGGTACTTAGGCAGCCTATAAGGGTATGAAGAAAATCCTTGCAGCCTAATGTATGAAAATCTTGGAAATTGTATAAACCGGCACCCATACCTTTCAATTAGCTCCTGGGCATTTCTAGAGATTCTGCACTGTAACCTCTCCTGAAGCAGCCTCGTGATGTACATGGTGAATGAATCATTGACACGTTTGTAATGGGTTGTGCTCGAAAGGTGCAACTGCGTACACGCCTCATGAATTTTGAATTGGTGAGAGCCACAACCGATGGGTTCCTTGTAAGAAATCCCTCTGTACCTCGTCATCCGTGCCAACATGTAAATGAGATAGGAGCTCATGTAAAACGTTTTAGTCCTCCGCAAACTCAGGAGCTGCTCATGTATATTGTCGCTGATCATCTCAGCCCAATTGACATAATCCTTGCCTTCTAACACCAGGTTGATGTAATAAAACGTCCAAGGCTCAAAAATATAGGACTGTGGGCATCCACCAATACCTTTCGACAACATGATAAGATCCGCAATACTCTGTTTGGTCCTGCGCTTTATGTAGTCTGTTCGGCAACTCGTTCTTGAAGGCCCGGTGCTCATCGATTGAGTGTTAATTGTATCCATGCGGATTCAAAGCGGAGAGGCATACATCGTTCGGCTCGCTCTGCGGACTTGTAGATCATGTTTACGTACTTGCCGGGATCCCAAAAGCTTCACCAATGGCGCGGATGGATTAGCAAACGCCAATATCACGGGTGTAAATTGTCGACGGTGTTCTTTCGTAGCGTTGAGCACTCCATAATCAACTCAGAACAACTGAATGGCTGGCGAAACCGGCAGCTACGCCGTAGTCCGCCGGGGCGATGTTGTCGCGAAGTGGCGGCTTGGAAATGACTTCAATCGAACAGCTTTGTTCTTGAATGTTTCGGGTTATTGAGCCCAAGTTAGGTGTCCGTCGGCTTGCTAACTTTGAAATAAACCCGATTCGGCACCGGTCATCTTGCTCAGCTTCTTGATCGTAGCCTGTCGGGAGGCACCATTGTCCTTTCCGGTTGTCCTCGCTTCAGCCATCTGCAACATAACAAACACTTCATCAGCAATCAGATTTAATAAAATAAGACATGATACAGGGGCTGCAGTTAAATTCCAGAGGCTGCAATATCTTTCACGTTTGCAAACCTCAGCCTCTTCAAATTCCGACACTTAGAACAGATTTCTCAGTGAACTCCGATGATTTTACTTCAACCAGCAATCAGCAAATTGAACCTCAACCACTTCGTACTTGAAACAGCAAATTTTAAACTTCTATATCCTTGCACTTCAAACCAGCAATCAGCACATAGCGAACTTCTTAACTTTGCACTTTAGACTATCAACTAGCAATCTCACAAACTAGCATTTTCGTATTTTTGAGTTCTCAACATTTCAACTCAATACAAGGCGTCCCACAGGCAACTTCAACTAAGCTCAACGAATCAGATTTCAAACTTTAATGCCAGCAAGGCCGTACTTTTCAATCTTTCAGCAATGGCGTACCTTTTTAAGCTTCTATAATTCAAGCAAATCAAATTTCAGCTACAAAGCCGTACCTTTTCAAGCAACTTCAAATTGCAGCAAACACCTCCTTAGTCAGCAATGGCGTACCTTCCTCAAGCCTCTAGCAACCTCAGCAAGGACGTCCCTCAAATGGCAACTCTCAAGCCTCAAGACGTCTTCTTCAACAAGCTCAACCTCTCAGCAAAATTCAAACCTCTCCAAGCTCACTTTGCCTTAGCAAATTCGCCTTTTCCAGTTGTGAAAGTGAGTGAAAAGCTTCTCCATTTTATAGCTAGAATTCAAACTCCAGTGCCATTAAACTCCACTACTCCACTTCAAGAATTCGAATTTTCCCTCTCTGATGTTTCTGACACTTGTCTCCAGTCGTCGGGAATATTATTCTTCTAGAAACTTGACTTTGACTGGCGTTTTGAATTCCTCTTCGAAAAATTTAATTTAACTTCATCATATTTTACTCACCAGCTGGAGCTCCGTCACTTGAATTCAAATTCTTAACCTCATCATCTGCTCTGGAAAATTCATCCTTGAAGAATTTAAACAAACTTATCTAGGCAACTCCTTTCAGATTCATCATTCGAAGAAAATTCATTTTGAAAACTTATTTTATTTACGTTTGCCTTAGAAAATTTAAAATTCTCCCTTAGGAAAATTCATAACTCAAGCACTGATCAAATTCCCTACTGAAAAAGTGTCGGCGAAGCTTGAAAGATTTAGAAATCCATTCATCGTCACGAACATTCAGTACCCAGAAGCAAATTTTCGTTAGAATGTCTCGAATTCATGGGTACCCAACGAACGGGTTCATTTAATTTTTCGAATTTTGAACCTTAGAAAAATATCATTTCCATCATTTAAACTCGTTCTTCGCCTGTGATCACTCTGCGTTGCTCTGACTTCTAAAAAAAATGAATCACCTTGCGTTATCATCATCTCTGACTTCATTACTGAGAAAAGTTGTTCGCGCTCTGAGAAATTTCATCAACTTGGAGCTCTAGGCGTATTTTCTAAGGAAAATAAATTTGCCTTTAGAAAATATTTAAATCATCTCTTGCATTTTGAGAACTTGCCTTAGAAAAATTTTATTTCATTTGCCAGTGGAGAGAAATTTCTATCAACTTCATTTGGAAAATTTCATATTCCCGGCACGCCTTGTACATTTTATTCTCACTTCATCCCGTATCACTTCACACTTGGAAAATATTCATTAAAAGTCCAACGCCTTAGAGAATTTTCAACACTTAGCAAATATTTTATTTTTTTTCCTGAGGCGCCTAGCACACTTCAAAAATATTTCAACTCCTTGAAATGCCTTTGAAAAATTTTCCAACACCTTATAACTCCCTTGCTCTAGGCGCACACTTTACCTAGCATTTTATTCCACACCTTGGAATATTTTCTAACACTTACCACCTTCATTCACCATTTACCTTCCGAACATGGGCGCATTTCCTTGTAGGAGGAGGATGACCTTTCAACTTCTTGTTTTTGTCCTCATGTGAGCTCATTTGGGCGCATTTAGGAGGGTGAGGAGGACGAGATTCTTTGACCTTGTTGACTTTCTCTCCCCTTGAGCGCATTTTGATGTGTCTGGTGGATGAACTTTTCCAACGCCTCAAGAGTGACTCTTCAGCTTCCAAATTTCGTCTTCACATGCATGACTTTGGGCGCATTTTGCCCCTGCTACAGGATAAGCTTGTAATCTGGGCGCATTTTGCTCTTGTTGGTGGATGAAAACGTTTGACTTTGCTTTGACCACCCTGTCTTTTGGGCGCATTTTACCCCTGCTGCAGGATGGGCGCATTTTGAAGGGTGAGGCGGATTTTTCATGCCTTAGAAATTTTTTTCACTTTTCCCTCTTCCTTCTTGGGCGCATTTGGACCCCTGAGCAGGATGAAATTTCGTTGACTTTCTTTTGACTTTCCTGTCTTGGGCGCATTTTGCCCTGTGTGAAGGATGAACTTGCATCTTGAAAAATTTTCTACGCCCCTAGCTGAGTTGGGCGCATTTTGCCATGCCTGCTGGACGAGACTCCAGACTTAGACAAATTTCATCATCCTCGCCAGCTTACGTGCCCTGCTATTTATAGTAAGCTCTCTGTATTCGCGCCTCTGAAGCTCGGAATGGCCTGAAATTTTAAACATAGCATCCTCATGCCTTTATCAACTTGTCGACACTGCCACTTTAGTCACCCTGCTATTTATAGCCTGTTTCTGAGGGTGGCTTACTAAAAATAGTAAGCTCTTGATTCTGATAGCTCCCAAGCTCCAATCGAGTTGAAATTGGATGAGGCGATCCTCACCACGCATTGACCTTACTGGCCGACAACGGCTTTGCATGCACGATTTACTATTTTTTGCGTTTCCAATTTGACTTACTATAAATAGTAAGTGCTCCGTTCGACTTGAAATTTCACCCAGATAGCTTGAAGAATCGCGTCGCGATGGTTTACATCGGTTTTGGAGATTTTGACTTTTGAAGCCTATTTTCAGGGTGAGCCGGGAAACCCTAATTTACTTGCATGCGTATCAAAGATCTGATTTGCTCGTTTTCTTGGTTTGATTATTTATGAATCACGAACTGAATTTGGGGGTGGCAGGTGATACACACACGCTAAAATAGCAAGTTCCTTGGTGAGAATCCTTGTTTGCATGTCACACCATCAAGCTCTCGAAAAACCCATCAGGAATCACCGACATGCAAAGAAAAGCTCGACATGCAAACCCTAAAAATAGCCTCGGAAGGTGAATCCTGAAAGTGATCATCTCGACTTGCATGTTATATCATCGCGAAGGTCTCGAAAAACCCAGAAGGAATATCCAGACATGCAAAGAAAATCTCTGCATCTGGACCCTGAAATTTGCCCTGGAAGCCGGACTGCTAAAAATAGTAAGTTGTCCACTTTTGCTCAAATTTGGCATGCAAGCAGTCTGATGTACTCTGAATGCTGCGTGATGATTGGAATCTCGAAAATGCTGACAGATTGCCCAGGATTGCAGACTTACTAAAAATAGTAAGTATCTCGGAATCTGATGAAAACTGGCTGGAAGCCTGCTGGATGTCTACTGACAACATTGCTAAGTTCAATTTTCAATTTACTGGCCCTACTTGACCTTGACTTGACCAAAAATGATGAAACCCTAATTTTAGAATTGGCCAATATCTTCACGTTTAAGCTCAATGACGACACAACCCCCGAAAGACGGACACCAGAAAAGAGACAGAGCGAGAGAGCGAGGAAAAACCCAAGCCAAAAGACCGGAACGGAGCAAAAATAAGGGGGTCCCCATCTGAATGGGGCGATGTGTGAAAAGGTCACAACAGGCCCTGAAACAGGGATTGGGCAATTAGGAGGTGGTAGGCCTTAGGCTACTTAGGTCTGTCATGGTTCCTTTCCCTTAATAAGATGGATGACTCCCTCACTGTATTCTTACTTCTTGCAGAATGTGTTATATCTGTTGTTTGGAAATTAGACATTAAAACTAACTCTTGGACATTTGGATATGTATACAAAAATGAGTGCAGATTATAAATATTGAACAAACCTTGGAGTGGAATAGGAACGTTAAAGTCTTACTTTTCAGCTTCCCTCAGCCCTGACAGGTAAGGACTTTTACAAGTATTGAGTATTCTAATTTCTAATTAGTAATTCGATATTGAAAACTTCAATGTTCATTGTCCAATGTTCAATGTTCAAGTATTTACTATTTAGTATTTCAATTTGGCATTTGCAATTTTGCTATTTTACTTCTTAATAGACTTATACATCTTTTCATAACTAGCATTTTAAGTACCATATGTATAGTATATAGTATATACACCCCCCAGCCACCGTCCCCCCGCTGTCCCCAAATTGAGGCCCCTTTGTCCCCCCGTCCCGAAAACCTGTCCCTAACGGTGGTGTAACTATGGTATTTCCTTGAAGACGTGGGCACCACTGATCGTGGCATGGACATAATACACGGTTGGCATGAGTCTCTTCACTCTGGATACATGTTTGAGACATTTGGATATTGATATACCATGGTTTTATTGATGTTTGAGACTACTGTTATAAATTTTATAATGCTTTAGTGACATTTATTATGCTGTTATACTATTGCACTCATCATTTATTTACATATTGATATTGTTATCAATTATTGACATATCTCTCTCTCTTTCCCTCTCTCTCTCTCAATAATATATTGGAAATATATATATATATATATATATATATATATATATATCGTCGTTCCCTACTGTCCCCTAAAAATGGCCCCCTAGGAAACGTCTTGGAAACACATCCCCTGCTGTCTCCCCGTCCCTGTCCCCAAAATGCCATGGAACATAGGAAAAATGTGAACACTGGAGCATCAAAAGATTTATGCAAGAGGTGCATAAGAAAGTGAATGAGAAATTGTAGAGAAGAAAAATGAAAATGTGAGTTAGAGATAGATGAAGTTGAGAACCTAACAAAATATATAGTTGAGCATTCAACATCTACGAATTTGAGAAATGAGAAATATCATTCAAGATTATGAACACTTGACCATGAAATTATTATACTAAAATCTTGTTCAATCTACTTCTAGAACGAAAAATACAACCTCAATCAAACAATTGACTGTGAAGTTACCCTTGATTAAGGACACAATATCCAAAGTTATGGTCTTTTCAGACCAATCTAGAATAAAAAAATTGGGCAAGTAAATATTCCTCAATGTTGATGTTGTTGTAGTGGCGGGAGATTCTTTCTCTCACAAATTTGCAACATATATATATATATATATATATATATATATATATTAATTAATGAGGCCAACCTTGGTGAAGGAGCGCTTCTTTTCAAACAATGTTTTATATTTTATTTTTATTCAAATTAAAAGACCAAGGGATGCATTGCTTGAGGCCGACCTTTCATCTATGAAGAGACATCTTGTTTGATAGACACCATATCAACTAGTATTTAAAGACGGCGATGGTCATTCCTACAATCAATAATCTTATCAAGGAAGTTCGCATATCAGCAGGAGTTCGATTCATACAGCAGTTCGATATTGATCTCAAGGAGTTTGATTATCTTCATTGATTGTATATTTGCATCAAGAGTGGTGCCATTACTATTGCATCAGATCGGCCTTGTATTTGGCCATATTGTAAAGCGAATTGTTGCCTATTTATTCAATATATAAGTGATATATTGTTGCTGGGTTTTTCTCCCTCAAGAAGGAGGGTTTTCCCAGGGTATATGTTGTGTTCTATTGCTTAGATTTATTTTATTTCTGCTTAATTCAATTCTGGTCCTAAAATTAACATGGTATCAGAGCGGGTTTAAGCAAGATCGAGATCAGATTTGTTTAAGCAGTGAAAACTTCTTCTCTTCTTATCATCTAAGGGAGTCTATCTTAGCCTCGAAAATGGTGAACGGACTCAAGGTTGAAGATAGGCTTGATGGTGCATCCAACTTCACCTCTTGGAAGTTCAGAGTTCTTATTGCATTGGAAGAAAATGATATTCTCAATTTTGTGAAGAGTGAGGTGCCCAAGCCTTCCGATGAGGCTGAGAAAACACAATGGAGGAAGAATGGCACAAAGGCTAAGAAGATCTTGATTGATTCCATAAAGGATCATCTTGTGCCAATTATATCCAAGTTGAAGACGGCCAAAGATATGTTCAAGACTTTGGAAGGTTTGTATGAGATCAATAACACTAGCAGAGCTCTTGCCTTTAGGCAATAGCTACATCACATCAAGATGGCTAAAGGAGATTCAGTCATCTCCTTCTTCATGAAGATCACTGAGTTGAAAGATCGGCTATATGCCATTGGAGATATAGTTGAAGATAGAGATTTAGTCATGTTGGCACTAAATGGTCTTCCTCAATCTTGGGAGCCCTTTATCCAAGGTATCAGTGGAAGATCCAAATTACCCAAGTTTGATCGTCTTAGAGCTTATTGCATACAAGAGGAATCCAGGTTGGCAGCAAGAGGTAATGGATGAAGCTCTCACAATGAAGACAATCATGTTCTTGCTGCTCAACTTCAAGAAGGAAAGGAAGAGAAGGGAAAAAAGGAAATTTCAAGAGGAATAGAGACATGAAATCAGATTCTACTCCTGAACCAAAGAAGAAGAAGGAACTCTCCCATATTCAATGTTTCAAATGTGACAAGTATGGTCAATATGCTAGAGATTGTGTAACCAGACCAAAGCAACATGCTTCTACTACGGATGTTGATGATGTCTCACCTCAAAAGGAATCGAGAGACAACTCAGGAGGATTTCTATTCATTTGTGCTCTATCAAGCAATGTTCCAACTGACAATAGCACATGGTTGATTGATAGTGGCGCTTCACGACACATTACAGGATATAGAGAGCATCTTTCAAATTTGGTAGAAAGAAAAACCAACCTACAAGTGATAATCGGAGATGATGCTTGCTATTCAGTGAAAGGTGCTAGAGCCACCTCTCTTCACCTAGATTCTAGCATCCCTCTTCATTTGAGTGATGTCTTGTTTGTACCAGGAATCAAGAGGAATCTTGTATCAATTTCAGCTTTGGAGGACAAAGGATATCAAGTTGCATTTAATGAAGGAAAAGTTCTTGCTTGGCCAAAGAACTCTAGCATCAAAACAGCCCGTGTGATTGGTGTTCATCAAGTGAGTCTATATAGACTTTCTATTCGTCCAATTCAAGCATTGTTGCATGATTCTTCTAGTTCGAGTGAGCTATGGCATAGGAGACTTGCTCACCTACATTTCAGCGCTCTTCCATCCATGGAGAAGAAGGTCACGGGTCTACCAAAGCTCAGTCAGGAGCATGATGGCGTTTGCAGAGGTTGTGCAATGGATAAGAATTCTAAGGGTCCTTTTCATAGTAGTGAAAATAGATCAAAAGGAATTCTAGATCTTGTTCATTCTAATTTGTGTGGTCCAATGTCTATGGCATCCTTGAGTGGTTTTTGGTATTATGTGATTTTCATTGATGACTATTCTAGAAAGACTTGGATTTACATTTTGAAGTCTAAAGTGTCTTAAGAAGTACTTGATAAATTCAAGGAATTTAAGGCTCTAGTTGAAAATTTGTCTGGGAAGAGGATCAAGGTTCTGAGATCTGATAATGGAGGAGAATACACTTTTGGAGGTTTCCGTAATTTCTGTATTGAGGTAGGAATTAAGAGGGAGTTTTGTGTCCCTTACAATCCTCAACAAAACGGAGTTGCAGAAAGGAAAAATAGATCCATAGTTGAGGCAGCCAAAGCTATGATTCGTGATCAAGACTTACAAACCTTTATGTGGGCAGAAGCTTCCAGAACTGCAGTGTATGTTCAGAATCAGAGCCCTCATCAAATATTGGAAAACATGACTCCTGAAGAAGCCTTCACAGGTGTGAAACTCGAGGTTAGTCATCTAAGAATCTTTGGTTGTCTTGTTTATATTCATGTGCCTAAAGATAAAAGATCTAAGTTAGAACCTTCTGGCAAGAAAGGAATATTTGTGGGTTACAATGAATCTTCAAAGGCCTACAAGATTTACATTCCAAGACAGAAACAAATTGAGATCAGTAGGGATGTCTCTTTCGAAGAAGATGTTGCATTCAAAAGATCCAAGGGGTCTTACATGGAGATAGATAGTGAAGAACAAGAGACACCTCAGGATATGGACATTTCTCCTGAGATTCAAAGGGAGTCTACTGAACCAGAAGAGGCTAGTGATCCAATTGATCCCATAGAACCTATTGATGGATCGAGAGACATTGCTATAGGTCAAAAGAAACCTCTATGGGCTAGACAGACTATGCAAGAGGCAGAGAAGTATGCAACTCCTAGAGGCACATTCAGAGAAAGAAAAAGACCACAGAAGTTTCCAGGCTATGTAGTATTCATGAGACATATCATTGAGTCTGAGCCTTCCAGTGTTGAGGAAGCATCAAATCAGCAAGTATGGAGAGATGCTATGACAAAAAAATATCAATCTATTATCAAGAATGATGTTTGGGATGTTGTACCTAGACCTGAAGGGAAATTAATTGTATCTTCCAAGTGGCTTTTCAAGATTAAGCATGCAACTGATGGGAGTATTGAGAAGTACAAAGCAAGATTTGTGGCTAGAGGATTCTCTCAGAAAGAGGGAATAGAATATGAGGAGACATTTGCTCCTATTGCTCGATATACATCTATCAGGACTATCATTGCTATTCAGCTAAAGGATGGAAGCTACATCAAATGGACGTAAAGACAACATTCATTAATGGTGTAATTGAAGAAGTATACATCGAGCAACCAGATGGCTTTGTGATTCATGGGAAGTGTTGATGTGTTTTTCATGACCGCACCAACACAGAATAAAGTTCACCAACGGCTACTCTATCCTCTCTTGAACAAAATCTCTTGCATGCTAAGATTGCTAGAAAGATCATGCATTCAACTCCAAGGTTCCTTCATGCAATGGATAGTCTTAGTTGGCTTGATGTTATTTGTTGGTATTTCAAGGGGACTTACAAAATTGTTCAACAGCGGAGAAGGGAATTTGAATGCTCGAAAGGTTTTATCTATAAAGCTCTTGTTTCCTAAACTAAGCAGAAAAACTGAATTTAAATGGTTGCAAGAATAAGAAGGCTCTAATCTACTCTGTGGGACATGGCGATCAATTTTCGCAGACTTCAACCAAGCTTTGCTTTGCCTCGCTTTGGACAGCTTCCACAAAACTGGTGCAATCTTCAGAGGAGTAACCAAAGGTATTTAGATCATAATTCAACACGAAGACACCGTCACAACGACACATACCAACATGTGAATCACAAACGAAGTTAAGTCTGCAATGTTCCAGTTGACCACACAAGGCAAATTCACCATCAGCGAACACACTAGTGGTATGGATAAACAAAGCTTGCTCAAATCAAACACCACATTCCACAACTAGCATCTACTTGCATGAAATGAAATTTACTCTACTCTAAGATAATTTTAAAAATAAATGCTAAGTGATTCGGAAAGACGAAAAAGCCTTGCTAGCTACTCACAACAAAAGATGTAGTCATCATCAATGAAAACTCTTTTTATTATGAGAGTGTTCATGTTGTGACCTTTTCACACCTCGCCCCATTCAAAATGGGGACCCCCTAAATTTTTCTCCATTCGGGTCTTTTGGCTTTGCCTTTTTGGTCTATCTCTCTCAGTCTATTCCTTTCATTTGCTAGTGTACTTACCATTTGACCTGGATTTGAATTATGATTGAGTCTGGAATATTTTTCTAGTGGATTAGGATTTATAATCTTCAGCCTGCTTTGAGGTCAAATTGAGTTGGCTAATCAACTTCTAAACTTAGCACTGTTGTTAGGATACTTCTGGCAAGATCTCTCTAAATTTTCACTGAATTTTGCAGCTTTCTATTTTTAGTAAGTGTCAATTTAGGGTTTGTTTTCTCAAGATTTTCACGTTCTGACAATGACACTACATTCTGAGCACTTTGAACTCATCACTGGCAAAATTTGAGCAGAAACAGGTGACTTGCTATTTTTAGCAATTCTGCCTTCGGAGGCAATTTCCAGGGTTTACATGTTGAATTTTCAAATGCATGTCTGGATATTCTTTGTGGGTTTTTCGAGACCTTCGCAATGATATGACATGCAAAACAGGATAACAACTTTCAGCGTTCAACATTCGGAGGCAGATATTAGGGTTTGCATGCAGCTTTTCTCAGCGCATGTCGGCATATTCTTTCTGGGTTTTCCAAGAGCTTCGCAACATTGTAACATGCCAATGGAATTGATCACTTTTCTGAAACTTGCTATTTTTAGCCAGTGCTTGCATGTTGAAGATTTTTCTGGGTTTTTCTGGGTTTTTCAAGATTTTTCAGGCAGTGTGACATGCAAAATCATCTGACAGCCAGTTGGTCACCTTTTCAACTACTTTCTATTTTTAGCAGGTACGCTCCGACAATTGTTTGACACTCTAGAATTGCGAACACAGTAACATGTAGCAGAAATGAGGTAAAATGGAGTTCATTTGGGATGCATGCTGGAAAATTAGGGTTTCGAGCTTCAGGACTAAAAGTGAGGAATCAGACGTCAAAATTTCTAAAACTGAAGTATCCACCATGATCAGTATCCTTCAGGGGGTCTACTGGAAAAATTTGAAGGAAAACGGAGCACTTACTATTTTTAGTAAGGCATCTCTGAGACCAACTATAAATAGAAAGTCGGCATAAAGTCTCAGTCTGAATAGGCAAGTTTACCAACGTTGAGCATGGCCTCCAAATTTCAACACGAACGGAGCTAAGAAAGTCTCAAAATCAAGCAGCTGCTATAAATAGTAAGCCACTTCAGAAGCAACTACAAATGGCAGGTCGACCTCAAGTCTCAATGTAAGCAGGCCAAGCAGGTGATAAGGACCCCATGGCGTGAATTTCAAGACAAATGGAGTTGCAGAGGATGGAAAGTCAAACACTTGCTATTTTTAGCAGGCTGAAAGGGAGGAATTAGGGTTTCCTAAATTCAAGGGCAAAACACGAAAGTCAGGCAGATGCGGCATCCAACCACGGTCCCCACACTTCAGGCATTCAACACATGAAATTTGAAGACATTCTAAGCAATTGTTATTTTTAGTAAGTTGCTAAAAATAGCAGGTACAGGCTGGCATCAGGCATCAGCGGCATAATCACGTCTCGGGGTTCGAAACAAAGCAAAATCAAGCATTCTGGGGTCAAAGATCAATTCAAAGCACGGAATTTGAGGAACTTTCTAAAAATAGAAAGTCAGGGCAAATTAGGGTTAGTAGGAGAAAATCACCCTAAATTTGGCAAAGGGCATGAAATTTGAGAAAACTGATAAATTTTCAAGTTCAGCATCAAAGCTTGCTTTAAAAGGCCAAAGACAGATGAAAATTTTACCGAGTGTTGAAACTAGAAGCTCCATGGGTGAAATGCGCCCCACTTTGAAAGTGAATCAAAATCTTCTAGGTAGTTGAAATTTGATGCTCCCCATGGCAAATGTGCCCAAACTTGAGAATTGATGAAATTGACTAAGGCATACAAATTGAGAGTCAAGGGTGTCATTTGCACCTAGCCTAGAGAGGGTGAAATTGAAAGTTCCTAAGTCATTAAATTAAAACCTCAAGGGTGGATTTGCGCCTGACTTTGAGAGGCTAGAGACTTGAAATTGACTAAGGCAAATAAATTGAAAGCTCTATGTGTTATTTGCGCCCATCATAAGGTGGCTGTGCAGGGAATTTTCTAAGTGTAGAAATTAAAAGCTTCCCCTTGCATTTGCGCCTAAGAACATCAACTCAAGTGTGCCTTCAAAAGAATGTTGGAGAACGAAATTTATCTAAGTCATGGAAATTCAAAGCTCCCCATGCCATTTGTGCCCTTGAGCTTGAAGGATAGAAATTTTCTAAGTGACAAGAATTTGAAGTCTAGGGGTGGATTTGCGCCCAAAGTTATAAATTTGACTAAGGTAAAGATTGGAAGCCCAAGCATTGAAATGCGCCTTGGAGCTTAGAGTGATAAAATTAAAAGCTTAGTCTATCATTTGCACCCCCAAGTGAAAGGCAACCCTCTTGTATGCGCCCATGAAAAGGAAGAGTGGATCTTTAAAAATTTCTAAGTCATGAAAACTCGATGCCCAAGGTATGAAACGCGCCTTGCTTCACATTGAGAAAGCTTGAAAAACTCTAAGTATGAAAATTGGAAGCAAGGCATGCTATTTGCGCCCAAGGCCTTGAAAGAAGACTTCAAAATTTCTAAGGCATTAAATTTGAAACCTCCACATGCCATTTGCGCCCTACTTCAAGAGAAAAGAATGAATTTTCCTAAGGCGTGGAAATGAAAGTAGAACATGTTATTTGCGCCTAACCTCAAGGAGGATGAGAATGAAACTTTGACTAAGGCGTCAAAAGTAAAAGCCCAAGCTATAATATGCGCCTAGCCTTGAGAATGATGAAAAATTCGACTAAGTCATTAAGCTGAAACCTCAAGTGGTCATTTGCACCTGGAGGGGAGAAGAGGTTAGAAGGAATATTAAATGTGAAAATTAAAAGACTATCATGCTAAATACACCCCAAAATGAAAGTCTAACCTATGATATGCGCCTTGAGGAAGGAGCTGGAAAATACACTAGGACGTGGAAATTAAAAGCTGAACCTCTCATTTGTGCCTTAGGGAGGTACTTAGAGAAGACATTAGAAGATTAAAATTGAAAGAAGCCCCTATGAATTGCGCCTTCAAAAGGAATGAAGGAGCTCGAAAATTCCCTGAGGCACTTCAGATCTGAAATTGAATACCTCAGCCACGCCTTGAAGAAGGAGCTTAAAATTTTCTAAGTGTTGGAGAAACGCGAGTTGGTGGTCTTATTTGCGCCTGGAGAGCTTAAGTTAGTAAAATTTCTGAATGTTAGAAAGAGTAAAAGCCCATGAGGAGAAATGCGCTTGAAGAAAAATTGCCAAATTAAAAAGCTAGACTCGGGAATTATTAAAGGCGTGATAAGTTTAAAATAGACCTTCATATGCGCTTTGAGAGGGAGGTTTGATTTTTTTTAAATACACATGGGTCCACATGCGCCTAAGCCCAAGGTGATTTTAATTGGAGGAAAATCAAATGGCGTGTGATTTAGCTTGAAAAGGGGGAATTTAACTTCCCTAAGGCAAATATTGAAAACAGAGTTAAAAGATTGGAATTAAGCGTTTAAAAAAATTAAAAGTTTCCTCTTGGCATGATATACAAAAAATCACATGGTGATTTTCTACAAAATTCGAAGGCGTTTAAATTTTTCCTAAAGCAAGATTGAAGATGAAAATTAAAAGGCGTTGGAAATGATAAAATTTCTCTAGGCAAATAAAGTGAAATTCGTCTAAGTCAGAGAAATTAATTAAAATTTAATTTAATTATTTTCCAAAGTTAAATTAAAAGTTCCCCTTTAATTTGGACCCATGAAATTTTAAAATTCGAACGATTTTAACTACGGGGAATTTATTTCGGATTTGTTATTGACGGAAAATAAATTGTGCTTAGCCATTTTAAAGTGCTGACGATGAAGTGAATAAATTTCCAGAATAAAATTAAATGGCATTCAAATTAAATTTTAAATTTTAAATTTGCCATTTTTAAAAAGCGGTGAGATTATTTTAAATCGAAGTAAAATGATTTTTCTCGAAATTACTTCAGTTAACTAGAAGTAACTAGTAGTCGAAAGGGAAATTTCAAATTTAAAATGAGGAAAGAATCTCCCGGAATAGCAAATTGCTATGACAACTGTAAGACGGCTGGAATATTCTCTTTTAAATTTGGAAAATGTCTAAGTCGTGATGAAGGGAATTAATGGCATTTGCTAAAATAAGCACCGGCTTTCAATTATAAAAGCTTCAAAGTTTTCATTCCTATTCACAAGATTCGAAGTTGAGATTTGTGTTGGAGAGTTGAAAGAGATTGTTGAGAATTACTCTGAGATTTTCTGAGGCTGATTTATTTCTTTAAATTGTTGAAGTTGAGAGTTGCTGAAGGCTGAAATCGTTTGATTATTTCTCTGAATGCTGGAAGTCGAAATTGCTTGAGCTTGAAGTTGCTGAGATTTAAAAATCTTCCGAAGTTGCTAAGTGTTGAGAAAGAACAAAATCAGAAGTAGAGGTTGTTGAAGTTGAGAAATTTATTTCTCCAAGTTGCTGATTTAAAATTTTCGAAGTTGCTGAGACTTGGAGTATTTTCCGAAGTTGAGATTTGTTGAAATTATTTTGGCTGCAAATTGCTGAAGTTTGGGGTTTTATATTTCAAAGTTTAAATTTATCAAGGTTTGGAGTTGAAGTTTTACTGCTGGAGTTATTAATTTTATTTTCTTTTCGCAGCCAACTCCATTTGCCAGCCATCTCACGAAGTTTTTATTTTAAAAAGTTTGAATTGTAATGTTTACTTCTCGTTTTGCAGATGGCTGAAGGTCAAAGAGCTAATGTTGCTGGAACAAGCAAGGCTGGAGCTAAGGCTGGAAATAATGAAGCTATCAAAGAAAATGCCTCTAGGCAGGCAATCATCAAGAATTTGAAGAAGTCTTTTGTTCTAGAATCAAAGATCGTGTCAAAGTTTGGAAATGTGACTGATACCAACCTCGGTTCTTTCAACCTCGAGGCCTTCATGAGAAGGATGTATGGACAAAGTGGCAATCCTCCGACGGAAGTCTCAAACAACATTGTGAGGAGTGGATTATATGCAGCAGCCGGGTTCCAACCAGCGGTTCTATGTCCAGAGCTGATTATGGAGTGTGTAAACTTCTACAATTCAGACCACCGGACGATTGTTTCTCCAGATGGCGTGTTGCTAGCCAACCTCGCACCTGATGCAATTGGTGAGGCATTCGAGATTCTGCCCAAGGATAAAATGTTATACAAGTCCAAGGAAAAAGCTGATAAGATGTATGCCACATCTTTTGACAAGTGTGTTAAGAGGATTAACACCACGTGGATGAGAAAACCTAAACTTCCTAGCACCAAGCTGCCAAAGCAAATTATTTCAGAGGAGCTGAAGCAGGAATATTGTGATTTAATCATGTTGCTCAGTCGAGTTAATGGCAGCCCTCAGGCATATGTGTTCGAGCCATGGATGTTCTTTTATATTAGCGTGGTGTTAGAAGGAAAGGTTGATGTTGATTGGGCTACTATGATCAGTGACAACATTGATGAGCAGTTTCAGAATCTAAGGAGAACGAAAACGTTCTACATGAGCTCATATGTTATCTACATGCTAGCACGGATGACAAAATACAAGGGGCTAGCATACCAAGAGCCAATTGGGTGTGGTTTCAACCAATTCAAAATCCATGAATCCTGCAGGCAATTGCATCTCACGAATACCTCTAACTTCAAGAGGGTGAATGATGCCTTCACAATGCACATCACAAGGACCCTTCAGCGGAGATTGCAACAGAGAATATCTGAAGAAGCGCAAATGTTGATCGAGGAGTATGGGTTTTGGTTTGTCCAATTCCCAAAGTTTACTTATTTAAGGTTGTCGGGGTACAACTCATATGTCTACCGACTACCGAGGTACCCCACAAATAGAATGATAATGCTTGAGCTGTCTAGGCAACTTGTGGCCTATGACAAAATTATAAGAAGGAAGAAGAAGGGAGGTTTGCACTTCCCATTGTTTTGGGAAACTCACTCGAGGAGTGCCCTTCCTTGCAGGCAGCCAAGGAGGCAAAAGATGAGTTGCGGTTCTATCAGTTCACTCTCCATACCAATCGGCAGGATTTTGATCCTCGAGGGAAGATTGGAATGGTGCAGGGTGAGGAGTACAGGCACAGGGCTCACTTGGAAGATTTTTGGGCAAATGATGGAGACGAAGCTGAGATTAGAAGAAGAATGTTCTCCAGGTTGCCTCTTAAATTAATCAGAGAGTGCGAAGTGGTCCAAGTCCCGAATCAGGTTGATGAGGATACCAAACTTACTCACCCAGACTATGAATTGATCAAGAACACGCCGATTCCACCACCAGATTGGGCTGAGCCAGAGATTACAGACTTAGACACTTTGTCTATGCCTGTCTTGACCTTCACAAGGAGTTGGGTGGAAGGGCATGTCCACAGGTTAAAGAGAAGGTCAATTGCCCTCACGTACAATCTCATGGGTGATCGGAGGCCACCGGTGTCAGCAAAGAGAAAGAAGCAGATTGTCCAGGCTGCTGAACCACAACAACAGCAGGAAGAACCTATTCAGCCTGAACCAGAGGGATCAGAAGATACTTCATCTACTCAGTTGTTGGCCCGTTCCTCCAGTGTGCAAGAAATCTCATTGTTTGCAAACCAGAGAACTAGAGTGAATGAGGAGCCGGAGGTTGGAGAGGTCAATCAGCCATTGCCAAGAGAACTAGACAGTCAGAGTGCTAACACTCCTGAGGGTGCCAATCAGCTAGAAGAAGAGGATGAAACGGAGATAGATATTCGCCTTGATCATGCGCTTGAGGCGGCCTTTGAGGGTGAGACGGAGCCTGACATTCAGGGTTTTGAGGAGGGTGACCAGCAAATGGAGATAGATGAGCCCCAACAAAATACTGCTTGAGAGGAAGTTCGTGAAGTGGAGGCAACTGAGGAACAGCCTCTTATTGTTTACGACACTCAACGTAATTGGCTCTCACGTGCAATAAGGAGAGATCAAGAGGACAATGCTGACTTGGCAATAGAAATGGAGGAACTTTTAAATAGAACAAGTAAGTCACCTAAAAGGAAGAGAGCCAGAAAGTATTCAAAGATGGAGACTAAGAAAGCCGGTTCGCGC
>VDFB02142901.1:0-77041 GCA_007258455.2 Sequoia sempervirens
AAGTCATGTATTTCATGACCACAAGGATAAGGTATTGGAACTTTTTGGAGAAAAATTGTGGTAAGGTCAAGAGTTTTCCAAAAAGGGGCAGTGTGTTTTCCAAGAAGGGACAACATGTTTTCCAACATTGGAAAAACTAACAAGGGACATTGTGTTTTCCAACAAGGGACGGTGTGCTTTCCAATAGGGAACAAAAAAATGCTCACATTATTTGCAATGTTCGAAAACATGCTGTCCATTGTCAATTATTTCCTACACAGGGGACAGTGTGTTTTCCAATGTACTACAAATCCATAAGGAAATAATTGACAAGGAACAATGTGTTTTCCAACACTGTAAATAATGTGAGCATTTTTTTGTTCCCTATTGGAAAACACATTGTCCCCTATTAGAAAACACACTGTCCCCTATTGGAAAACACATTGTCCCCTGTTAGTTAGTTGCATGATGGAAAACACACTAGGTTGCAAGAAGTAGTTGCATAATGGAAAACATTGTGGGTTGTGAGTCACTTCTCAAGTCTTGTTCAATGAGTGCTTTATTTTATGTAGAATGTAACAAAACATTATTTTCAACTTCACTTTTGTATTTTTTTTAAAACCTTAAATTTAGCAAAAAACTCCATTTGAATATCTGTTCATATGTTTCGAACACAAAATGCACATATTAGTTGCATGATGGAAAACACATTGGGTTGCGAGAAGTAGTTGCATGATGGAAAACACAGTGGGTTGTGAGTCCATTCTCAAGTCTTGTTCAATGAGTGGTTTCTTTTATGTAAATTGTAACAAAACACTGTTTTCAACTTTTCCTTCATATTTTTTAAAAACCCTTACTTTTAGCGAAACACTCCATTTGAATATCTGTTCATATGTTTCAAACACAAAATGCACATATTAGTTGCATGATGGAAAACACACTGGGTTGTCAAAGTAGTTGTATGATGGAAAACACAATGGGTTGTGATTCACTTCTCAAGGACAAGACTCACTTCTCAAACTCTATTCAATGAGTGCTTTCTTTTATGTAGACTATAACAAAACAATGTTTTGAAGTTCACCTTCAAGGAGGGATAGGGATAATGTTTTTGGATAGGGATAGGGATAATGTTTTTGAGTTGGTATAATGGAGGGGGATGGTGACAAATGGTTTGGAAGAATGATAACACATAATGTAGGGGCAATGTGTTTTATAACATTGCAAATAATGCGAGTATTTTTTTGTTCCCTGTTGGAAAACACACTGACCCCTATTGGAAAACACATTGTCCCCTAATGGAAAACACACCATCCCCTATTGGAAAACACATTGTCCCCTATTGGAAAATGCACTATCCCTTGTTGGAAAACACACTGTCTACCTACATCTCCCTCCTTCCCAACATCCCCCCTCTATCTACTTCTCTCTCCCCTTCCCTCCCTACTTTCCCGACCTTTATCTACTCTTTTCTACCATTATTTATGATGAATTTATAGCACTTATATTTATTCTTGTATATATTTCTAAAGATACTTCTCCTTTGTACTAGATCTTTATCAATATCATCATTGTTTTAAAATAATCTAGTTTCTCTATCACTTTTTTCTTTAATGATTCATATCTTCTATAAGGAATTTGAATATTTCAAACTCTCATCCACATGCCTTATAAACACATTTGAGGAAAATTATAAATGATTAATTACGGTGATTGCATCAATTACATGGTAAAAAAGATCCTTCTTTAATTGTTTAATTAATCAATTATAGTGTAAATATTGATAACATTAATCATTTATAGTTTCATCAGTTCATTATTTAGTTTATTCAATTAATAAAATTTATAATGCAAATATGGACAACATTGGTAAAAAAAATGTATTAACTAAAAAGCCATATAGGCATACATCAATATATGTCCATAAAAGTATAACATATATACAATCTAAATTCATAAAATTTTAGGATTTTAGATAAAAATTTATATAGGCATATATGTCATTATATGTTCTTTACAAGACTTGTCTACCTTTTTAGATAAGGGTTGATTTTTCCTTTTCCTTATCATATATTTCTGATTGTATTTGTTCCATGGAATTATTAAGTTCAAGAATCTTTAACTCTACCACTCCCTATCTTCCTTCTTCCCTCTTTCTCTCCCTCCCTCTATCCCTCCCACCGTACCACTTCATATCTCCATACATCCACCTCTCTCTCCCTTAGATAAATAAATTTATATTAGCCTAAAATAAACCTAATTAATTAATGCAATTATTATAAATGTTAGGTTTAGGGTTTAGGGTTTAAGGTTTAACCTAATGGAGAGAGAAATAGGGGAAGGAGAGAGATATGTAGTGTTAAAAATCCGTTTGCGGATCAAGATCAGGATCGATCGTCAGATCGGCAATCAGGATCAAAGTCGAAATGTCGGTCGATCATCATCAAAAATGCGAAAAGTCGAAAGGAAAGATCAAAATCGCGATCAAAAGAAAAAGATAAATCTCGTCATCAGGTCATCTCGAATAGTCAAAATTAAATCATCGTCAAAACTCAATAAATCGGCGTCGAGGCAGGCGGCGTCAAAACAATAGATCAGATCAATCCGATCGCACTCAAAATCAATCCAGCGGAATCAATCCGTCAGGGAAAATCGAAATCGTCATCATCCCTCCGGTCATCGATCTCGATCATCAAAATCAAGATCGATCGAAATCGTCCGTCCGGAAAGATCAAGAGAAGATCGAGAAATCATCCCGTCGGAAAAATCAAGAAATCGATCGAAGAATCATAAAGAAAGCAAAGAAGAATCAGAAACATCCGGAAGTCAGAAAGGATCGAAAGTCAAATCAGAAATCATGTCCGTCGGAAGGAATCAGACCATCGTTCAAATAAAGATCAATCGTTAGTCGCCGGCAATCGGGAATAGGACATGGAAGATTTTTGAGAGGAGGATTGCATCCACCAAACAAAGGATAGAAAAATATTTTTCAAGAGGATTGCATCCACCAAACAAAACCTATGTAATATTTGATTTTTGTATATTAGATCATCTATCACATGAGTTTGGATGGAGTGGTAGGGATCTTCATATCTTTCTTTAATACAAAATAAAATAAATTGAATCAGAAGAGGGAAAATATATTTCATATTTGGAAACCCAAGGAACACATGTAGATAGGTAAGAAAAAACAATGGGTTGTAATTTATCTTCATTTATTTTTCTAATGTCTCCATGTGCCATTCTTCATAAGAAACACCTATTTTTTTTCTCAACTTCATGTCTTTTAGATTGCAAATATCTCAACAACATTAACCTCCTTTTCTTTTGATGATAAAATATTCTTCTTATCTTTTACTTCCTTTTGTAAGTGGTTAATTTTATTCTTCCTTTTCTTTTGATGACAAAATATTCTTCTTAATTGTAATGGAGAGAGGGGTAGGTGGAGAGAGGTTGTATGGGAAGGAGGGAGAGAGAAAGAGGGAAGGAGGGAGATAGGGAGAGGTAGGTAGAGAGAGATCAGGTGAACATAATAGAGAGATCTATGTAGGGTGGAAGAGGTAGAGAGGTGGTGTGTGTGTCATTGATCATGAAAAGAGTTTTGTTAAACACTGATGGTACCAAATAGTTGTTTTAAAATTTTAAGTTGGACTTCATTACATTGTTGGTGTGTATGAATAAAATTTTTTTCATAAGGAAATATCTGACAAGGGTTAGTGTGTTTTCCAACACTGCAATAATGTGAGCATTTTTCATAAGGAAATAATTGATAGGGGACAATGTGTTTTCCAATACTGAAAATAATGTGAGCATTTTTCATAAGGAACTATGACAAGGGATAGTGTTTTTTCCAACACTGCAAATGATTTGAGCTTTTTTTTTTGTTCCAATTAGATGAAGAAAGTGAAATGACATTTTTACTATACCAAATAGATTTTCTAAAATTTGAAGGTTTCCAGGCTTCATTACATTCTTAGGTCTAGTAAAAATGGCATTTCAATTTCTTCATCTAATTGGAACAAAAAAAATGCTCACATTATTTGCAGTGCTGGAAAACACACTGTCCCCTATCAGTTATTTCCTTATGAAAAGTTTTTATTTCAGACACACAAAGAATGTAATGAAGTCCACCTTCAAATTTTAGAACATCTATTTCATATAGTAAAAATGGCATTTGACTTTCTTCATTTGATTGGAACAAAAAAATCTCACATTAATTGTAGTGTTGGAAAACACAAAGAAAGAGTTACAATGCTTATCTATCTCATTCACTTTGGTCTACTTCTTTTCAATTTTTTTCAAAGAAGGAGGCAAGGAGGGAGATAGAAAGAGGTATGATAGGTGAGTTAGGTATAGAGAGGGTTGGAGAGGAGGGGTAGGTAGAGAGAGGTTGTGTGTGAGGGAGAGAGGGGGAAGGAGGGAGACAGGGAGTGGTAGAGTATTAACTAAAGAGATTCTTCATGTTCTTGAGAGAAGTGGGATGGGATCTATTGAGGGGAAGGTAGGTAGAGATGAAGAGGGTGAGTGGAGATAGAGAGAGGAAGGGAGGTAGGCAGAACTTGACGTGTTTCTTATTTGAGTGCTTATACATTTAAAATCATGTAAATCATGGACAAATCAAGGGATTTCAATGGTATTAGGTGAAAATTTTATTTAGTTTTGAATATGATTTTTGTCTAACATAGATGGTTTATTAATATGGCTAGTAATTAAATTAATCTTAGTTTATTAATATGGCTAGTAATTAAATTAATTTTAATATAATTTTTGTTCAAGAATCTTTGAGTTCATTTGTTCAACTCCACTTATAGAATCATCTCTCACTTTCTTTCCTTGCACAATTTCATAAGTAGTACAAAACGTCTTGAGTTTATCCACTTTTGTATTTCCATTTTCCCATTGCACATAATGCACACACACCTTCCTCAACTTCTCAAGAGTAGGAAGAATCTCTTCAATCAATACATTATCTATTTCATTCATTTTCTTCATTATAAGGTCTTTCAACACCATATTTATGTCTCTCTTTGGATTAATCCATCATCATCATTACATAAATCCATTAGGTTAAAACTTACACCCTTAACCTAACATCCATCATCAATGTATTAATCCATTAGGTTCATTTTAGGCTAATATAAATTTATTAATCTAAGCATTTTTCATCCATCATGGTCCTATCATTATCCATGCATATTTCCATCCTAATCATTAAATATCTCCCAACCCATTAACCTTTGATCTCCCTATGCTTATATTCCTATCCACGATCCATCACTCTATCCTACAACCTTGTCCAATCATTCCATAATACCTTGTCATTGGTACATAGCTATAGGCTACTCCTACAAGAAATGAATTCCATCTATCTTATTATTCCATCACTAGTTCCAATCCAAAATTGTAATAAAATCATAATCCACGCAATCTGATTATGCGATCTACAAGAATTCATCCAATAACATATTACATTTAAAGGCTCCATTTGATATGGTCTCTTAGATGCTTGATTGAATATTATGAATGGTATGTGGATTTATCTTTAAACCAACACAGTCTTGGTATAGTTGGATGATTTTTAATAGAAAAATCGTAGAACACACCTACTAGAAAATGTTTCGATGACAATGAAGGGTAAGGAATCTATTTGCAAACTCTTGTTGTGAGGGATGATGCAATTCAAGGATTAAAGGGTATAGTAGCACTTTCCCTAGATGATAAGATTTTTGAAATTAAGAATTCCATGGAACAAAAAAAATTGGAAATAGATGATAAGGAAAAGGTTAAATCAGATCCAAGTATAGAAAAAAAGAATCAATTGGGTGGAGACATGAAATTCTTATCTAACAAGGTAGAAAATTCTTGCAAATAACTTGTTAATTTAAGAAACATTTGCATTCTCTAATCATAAAGACACTCTCAAAGCTAAGCAAAAAGAGGCTTAAAGATAATTAAATTAATTAGTCAATATGGTGATATTAAAGGGAATTGACTAGGATGAATTAATATGCAGGATTAAAGATCAAATGTGGTGGAGTTAGTGTGTCTACAACATGCTACAAAGTGTTTCTAGACATCTTAGATTTCCTACCATTGAATAATTTCTAGTTTCTAATTTCTAGTACACATTCCAATCCTAACAGGTCTACACATGTGGTATACCCCTAGGAGCCTCTTAGTAGTCATTGCATGGTATACATTTTTTAATTCATAAGATTGGAATTGAGATGAATAAAATTTATTTTATGTCTTTCTAAATAAAGAGGGAGAGAGGGGTAGGTGGAGAGAGGTTGTGTGAGGAGGGAGAGAGAGAGGGAAGGAGGGAGATAGGGAGAGGTAGGTAGAGAGATGTCAAGTGAACATAATAGAGAGATCTATGTAGGGTTGGAGAGGTAGAGAGGTGGTGTGTGTCATTGATCATGAAAATATTTTTGTTAAACACTTATGGTATCAATAAAGGACTAGTACAAAGGAGAAGTATCTTTAGAAATATATACAAGACTAAATATAAGTATGTTTAGAATATCCAAATCAATAAATTCATACATTTGTATAAAGATAATACTTACACTATGATGAAGGAAAAAACACACATACTCTAGGTAGAGAGAGAGGGAAGGGGGGAGATAGGGAATGGTAGGGTGGGAGGGATAGAAGGACCCAAAATGGACTTAGTATGAGGGGGAGATGTATTGGTAGATTGTGGGACATAGGGACCCAAAAACACTTGAGAATAAGTAGACCAAAGTGAATGAGATAGATAATATATTGACTGAAGAGATTTATCCTGCTCTTGAGATGTTGAGATTTATAAATAATTGTAGGTTGGAAAACACATTAGGTTGTGAGTGATTGCATTCTTCTTGTTATAAGCTCACAAGTGGAGAGCTTGGGGAGGATTTCCAAGTGGAAAATACATATAAAACTAATCAAACTGACCTAAGGGGTGACTAACCAATTGGGTTGTTACATGTAGAGGGTCTTACAACAATACACAGTTTGTGGGTTTCATAACACACAATGTTTTCCAATCTGCAATTGTTTTAATGAATTTATTTTCTTATTTAGGGAGTACAGATGTAATGAAAGACACTTTCAAAACTTACAACTTTTACTTAGAGTAAAAATTGTGTTTAAATTTCCTCATATGTTGGAAAAATAAAGGCACAAAATAATTAGGTTGGAAAACACAGTGGGTTGTGAGTGATTGCATTCTACTTATTCTAATCTCAAGGGTGGAGAGCTTGGGGAAGATTTCTAGGTGGGGATACACAAAACTAATTAAATTGACCAGAGGGGTGCCTAATCAATTGGGTTGTTATGTGTAGAGTGTTTTACAACAATATGTGGGTTGCAGGTTTTATAACACCAACTGTTTTCCAACCTATAATTGTTGTAATGAAAACCTTTTCTTATGTAGATTGTAATAATTTATACCAGTAAATGGCAAAAATGAGTAATTTTGAGGAATCCTTAACTAAAAATTCTCTAGGAAAACTGTATATCAATCATCAAATAAATCAACAATGGAATATCAAACATGTATTGAATTTATAACATTATCTTTAAGAATATTATTGGCATCATAAGGAGGAGCATCAACAACAATTGATCAACACATTCTCATTTGTATCATCTAGCAAAAATGCCATAATTGGAGTATAACAAGCATTTGACACCTCCCTAGTAACTAGCTCAAACAAGGGATTTGTGATACATGAAACATGTTTGGATATTTTTTTAAAAAGTGGGAAGAACCATGAGTATGATGACCACAAGAAGAACATGGGTAAGCTCTATGTTAGTGGAAAACTAATAAAAAATATATGTCATACTACTTTTAATTACCATATAATAAAGCAAAGTCCATAAAATTAACTTCCCCTTCAAAACTAATTCCTTAAAGCTTGAAATGAAAATATGGAAAGAATTTGGATAGGTTCCCATGAGGAATCTTGAGGTTGGAAACCATTCCATTAGACCAAGAAATCCTCAAAAGAATGAGTTCAAAAGTGTCTGGTACATTTTTGTAGGCCTCGAGTTATAAAATATAGATCTCTCCTCATCTAATGCAAGAAGCTTGGTTGGAATGCAAATACTAGTCCCAATCACTTTCTTGAGACAAGAGACATGGAAAGTTGGGTGCATTTTCAAAGAATGTGGGAGTGCCAACTTGAAGCCACCTCACCAATACATTAGAACACTTAATAAGGACCATAAAATTTGGGACCCAATTTATGACCTCACTCTTTCCATAATTAAAGGTTTGTATAAGGATGGAAACATAGAAGTCCAATCACCAATGTCAAAGCTAAACTGTATGTAATTTTAATCAACTTGTTGTTTCATGCAATTTTGGGTCAATACTAGATTTTCTAGAGTATTGTCAACTAATACAACCTCAGAAGACACATTTTTCCTCATCCCCACTACTCTTACCTATTAACACCCTTGATGTTCCTTTTCATGATCTTCTAGCTTCCTTTTCACATATTTTACTTGAAGCTTTAGATCATCTTCTCCCTCATCAACCCTTAGGACAACAAAATCCCTTAGGGTTTTGAATGTCTTGAATACTTTTATGTAGCTTTGCAGCCACTTTTTGCTCAACTTTGAGTGTCTTTATGGTTAGAGAAAGCAAATGTTTCTTTTAACAAGTTCTTTACAAGACTTCTCTACCTTTTCAGACATGACTTTCATGTCTCCACCCAAATGACTCTCTTTTTCTACACTTAGAACTGATTTTACCTTTTTCTTATCATCTATTTCCAATTGTATTTGTTCCATGGATTTCTTAAGTTCAAGAATCTTTTACTTCATTTGTTCAACTCCACTTATAGCATCATCTCTCACTTTCTTTGCTTGCACAAATTTGTATGAAATCAAAAACTTTTGACTTTATCCACTTCTACATTGTCATTTTCTCATTGCACATACTGCACATGCACCTTCCTGAACTTCTCAAGAGTGGGAAGAATCTCTTCAATCAATACATTATCTATCTCATTCACTTTGGTCTAGTTATTTTCATGTATTTTTAGAGTGGATTCCTTTTTCATTTCATACATTCTACTACCTATTGCCTCCAATGAACTTAATATGAAAGTGATGTGGTAAAACCATACTTCTATATCCTTCTTACTTCTTGAGATGTACTCAAAGAAGCAATCAAAAGGTTTACATTTTCTTCCATGATGAGATTAAGTAAGCTAAACTTTTCTCCTACGAGGGTGGTAAAATGATCAATCGTTCCAACTTACAATAAATCAACAAAACATATTTGCACGTCCTTATTATGTATAATAAAAGTGAAGATTTTGAAAACGAAATATATTCTATCGGCTCATTCATTTCTGAAGCACACTGAAGATCCTCTTGTTCTGCATATTCCACTTAGTTTTGAATTGTCTTAATTTTATTCTAAAGCTAAAACCACAACTCACCCAACTGTATATCACTGGTCTACCTTAAAACCTAAACCTTAACACACTTACTCTATATCACAAATATACATATATATAACTGGTAGATATGAAAATCTTCAACCTCTTTTTCATAGATCATTGAGGCGCTCCAGGTATTCTGCGTGGGAGCATAGGCACTTCAGCTCTAACTGTATTCTTGGCCTTTGTCCAACGCGCGCCTTCCATAGGCAATTTCTAAAGCCACCTTACTTGCTCAACTTCATCCGGAATAGACTGCCTCTCAGACCGAAGCCTTGTAGGCACCTGCACTTACCACTTTGATTATACTCTCTGTAAATGCTGCACAGGTTATACACAGATCGGTCAAGCTAAGATGCAGTTGCTTTTTTGAATTATTCTTTATGAAAATTCATCATTGAGCTTTCTTGTGATTCCACGCCGGCTCTGAATGTTTCGAAACACTCTGGCGCGATACTGATGGATTTAAAATTCAAATTGTCAGATCTGTATCGTCATTGTTTGGTTTCAATAATGAGTCTCTGGCAGATTTAATTTCATACAGGTTTCGTACAGAACTGGCTTGCACGTTCCATCTAACACAACAGACTATTCTTCTTCCCGCTTTTTTTTGAAAGCTCGCACAAACGTCCGTCCTCCGTTATCTCCGTTTGGTTTCGCTTGCCTCCGGCGACTTCTACGTTGGGCCCGTACTACACCATGATGGCATGGTATGCATGTTTCTACGTATGGTTTTATGCGTTTTTGTATGCACATAGGTGCGTTTTGTTTAGGAGTTAGCTGGCTCCATAAAAAAATACATAAGAAAATTGAATATCAAATTATAAATCAAATACAAAATATATTATTTACTGAAAATACGGAAATATATTTAAAACTTAATAGATCGACCTGTCTATGCAAATTTTGAAGTTACAGTATTAAGCTACCTTCATTAAAAAATGGAAAGAAGATAAGAAACCGCCATTTTCTGCACGAAAGATAAATGAATGAAAATAAACATAAAAGACGGCAGCCACGTAGAAAGGACAGCAATGCAAGTGGTGGGGAAGGGCCTTCAAATCAAGAACCTGATCGTCTCCTTGCTTCTGTATTTGCCCCTCTAGTTTTTTGGGGAAGGCGGACAGCCACCAAACGTAATATAAATGGTCGAGGAGAATGGCCTTCAAATTAAGAAAGTGTTTCTGCCCTTGCCTCTGCATTTACACTTGTAATTTCTGAAGGAGGTGGGCAGCCATCTAAAAAGTGGAGTATAAGTGCTGGAGACTGGTTTTCGAACAAGAACCTGTCCCTGCCCTTGTCTCTATTCTTGCCTTCCTAAAATTTTGAAGAAGGTGGTCAGTCATCTAGCCATCTAAAAAGGCAGCAATTTAATTGGTGTAAAAGGGCCTTCAAATCTAAAACCTGTTCCTTCCCCTACCTTTGCACTTACCCAAAAACTAAACGTGGAAAAGGGTAAAGGGGCAGCAATATAAGTGGTCAAGAAGGGCGAGGACCTCTGTGTGTCCCTGTTTCTACTCCTGCAGCTCTTGTTGAAAGTAATATTGAAAAAAATAAACGTAGAAGAGGGCACAGCAATGTAAGTAGCCAAGGAGGATACTCAATTCAAGAACCTTCCTCTGCCTCTGCCCCAGTAACTTGATGATCTGACGCCTGCCCTTGCAGCTTTACAAGAAGGTGACAGAGAAAACAAACATAAGCATAAAAGAGGGCGCCCATCCAAAAAAACCAGCGGTATAAGTCGCAGAGAAATGTCTTCAAATCAAGAACCTGACCCTCTCACTGCAGCTTCTGAGAATGGTAATGGCCGGGATAAATGTGGAATCAGTCCGCCATCCAAAAAGCGTAAAAAATCAAGTGATGGAGAAGGACCTTCGAGTCAAAGACCTTCCCGTGGCCCCGCACCTTTTGAGGAGGGCGACGGGAAGGAAAATTCTCTAACCTTGCCACTATTTAATATTAGCGGTTATTCTGATGACGAAGATGTAGACAAGGAAAAGATAGAACTAAAGGAGCTTGAAGTTGGGCCTGACCAGTGTCCGCCCGGGGAGGTGAGAGTCATGGCTGGGCAGGTGGACATTCTGGGCGCGGCGATAAAGTGCCAATATACTTATGAGCGACTAGAAAGGGTTACTGAGTTTTGCAAACAACACTCAGTTGACGGCCGTGCGCATCTGGTGGTGTTCAACGTGCCTTCAGGGACATCGGTCTATGGCGTGGATTCTGTCTCTACGGTGCCTCCATGGAACGTCCTCTCCCCGTCCCTCATTCCTCACGGAATGCTCCTCGCTTCCGAACTCTTATCCCATACCGGCTGGTTGCTCTGTATTCACACCACCGAGCAGGACAGGCAAGTGGAGGACGCAGCCTATAGAGCGGGTTTTCATCGGTGGAGAAGCTTCACCTTGGTCTCCACCCACCCAATCTACTACCAGGCCATACAACCCCATTGTATTTACACTCTACTCATATCTGTGTTTCATCGGGATGGTGTGGAGGCAAAGCCTTACTACCACAACGCAGATGCAGAGTACTCGTTGAGCAGGGATAATATGGTGGAGAAAGTGGTTCCCGATGAATGGGCACGCATGGAAGATGAAAGGCCGTGGAGAGGCGGAGCAGAGAGGGATCCTAGAATTTGGCGATTCCTTGTTTTGGCATTCACCAGATACGGAGACTCCATCATCGATCTCGTTGCAGGCACTGGCGCTCTTCTAAAGGTGGCCTCTCAGTTGGGTCGCCATGCTCTTGGAATTGAAAGCGATCATCTTATTTTCGAAAGGCTGTTAAAACCATCGGAATTTATTATACACAAATAATAATTATTGTGATGAACTAAGAACAACAAAGCAAATAGCAGAAAACTACCTCCACAATGGCTATGATGATATACCCTCAGTTAATTAGAGGTTAACAGATAAACAATTGACAAATTGATAATTACTACAATTTATCACTCAGATTTGCAATCTTTGATGAACTAAAATCATTATATTATAACCTTCAAGGATAATTAGATGTTTTATTTGAAGTCTTCCAAGTGTTAGTAATCACAAAACAAATGAACATCGGATGTAAACAAGTCCATATAAAAACCTGATGCTTTGCTAACATGATACTTGACTAAAATAAGGTTGCAATAATTTTACTAATTCTACTCTAATATGAGTTGTATGCATTAAGACTAGCAATAACTCTAATATGAGTTATATTATATTAACTATAATAATAACTCTAATGTTCCATTTTATAGGGTATGAAGTCAAGAAATCCTAGTTGTAAATATGAATTGTGATCATACTTTAAAGGAATTATTTTATTTTCCTTAGTTTTCTAACATTAAAGAATTAATAATAATACATATTATTTTCATACAATAATAAACTTATAACCTCAACCGTCTAGGAAATTATTCGAGTGTAGGATTCAAAGGAATTTATTTCCTTTTTAAAAAATACAATGTAGAATGTTAAATTTAAGGTGTGATTATATTGTGCATGTCTCAAAGCTTCACTATTCTCTTAAGATGGATTACCTTATAGATTTAACCATTTTATCATTTTAAGTTACATGCATTAATAAATCCTTTCCATCACTTGATTAACTTATATGAGACATTTCAAAAAATTAAATAATTTGTTTAATCTACTTTATGATACTAGGTTTTAATTATAGTTATTATCATCTCATCATGATACTACAAAAAAGTTTGTGTGTCAATGTATTATAGTATATTATGTCGATTTAAAAATAATTTAACTCATGTATAAAATTATGTTAATAAATGTAGATGTAAAGCTTTACATATGTTCATATATATATATATATATATATATATAAAAGATTCTCATATATATAAACACAATTATATAAGTTCTTTTATTCAAAATAAATATAAAAAATATTAATTATGTATATTATATTTTTAAATATAATTACGGATGATTTTGAAAGATTATTTCTTTTGTGGACTAATCATAATTTCTATTGATACATAAGAAACTATTAATTAAAATCATGCTACTTTTTGCCCCTTACTATTACCCATGATAATAATAAGTTAAAATGTATGCTTAATACATATCCACCTAAATTAATTTCCTAGTAAACTCTATTGTTTTTCACAAGCATGCCATTACATGGTTTTTGACTAAACAATATATATATTATTTCTTTTTAAACCTCAAGGGAAATATGGGTATTAAAATAAAACAACACAAATAACATTTATCAACACTACCCACACTGCCCTTACCTCAAAGTTTAATCGAATTCTAAAATCTAATTAACATATGTCCTTAAATAAGCTTTTGGGGACAACTGGTTTTCTTTGGCCCTCTCTAACCTAACCATAACTAAAACAAATTTGTAACACATGAGGTGGCCAAGAATAGGGTACGCCAAGCATGGCGGCAACAAGGTAATCGCCTCTCTGGGATGGCACAGAGTAGGAGGTAGGTTTGTTTCACTGTTCCATGTTTGTTGCTTGTCTTATTTTCTTCATTTATTTTCTACCATTTTGAAGATTAGGTGTTGGCATGGAAAAATAAGGTAGTTAAATCCTTCAGCACTCGGTTAATGTTCTATACCTTAACTCTTCGGCATTATTGCCACAAAGGGATTTTACTTTTATCATTGCTTTCCATCTCAATGTGTTGTTATTCTTTCGCTGTGTCAGTTTGACATCAATTTTCTTCTGGAAGAGGGATTTTATTGCAGATTTATCAATTGACTCAAATGGTCATTCACATACGAAACCTGCAATAGCATAAAGATTGGTTCCCAATGAAGGGAAATGTTAGCACAAGGGTTTTAGGCTTTGTAGGCAGCAACCTAGCAAGAAATCAAATTCATTATGGTCCGTTGTTTTCTCAATACACATTATTCCGTGTTTTTCTTTTGTGCTACCCGTCATAAAATATTTTCATTTTTATCTCCAGAATGCACTGACGCTTGGGCAGAGTAAAATTGTGGCAGCACCACAACTACATCAGGTTATTGGCCAAAAGGCATTTTAACACTTGATATTTCTAATTTTTACTGTAGCACCTTTGGATGTAATCTAATAACTAGATTATATATATATATATTTTTTTAAATGCTTCTATGTAGAATTTTATATATTTTTCTAAAACCTACAACTATAATAAAAATAAGAATGTTATTGTTATAATGTTTTGTTTTTTAATTTATTAGTATTTTTTTTGTTTTTCAATTTATTAGTCAAAGAAGATGTTCTAGAAGTATGGGCAAAAAAAAAAATGTGTAAGAGTACAAGTTGAGATTTTCATTGTAGATATTCTTGGCTTCTTATGTCTATGTTATTGATGTTAAGATTTGCAAGTATTTATCATTTTATTGCTTGTATAAAGTAAAAAATGATTCAAATGTAGTAAATGAAACCAATAATTCACGCTGATACAACTTTAAAGATTATTGTGACAAAATGTTTTATGCTTACAAGAACATATATTTAAATTCCTTTTCTTTCTTTATTCCAAAGACTATTTAGATATAACATATAAAAATATTTACATAAATCATGTTCCTTCTAACTCATCGTTCTCCATGTGCATTAGTGTTAAATTTTTCAAACAATTTTACATACTATACTCTTTTATTAGAAAAATCAAATAAATTGGAGAGGTAAATCTTAGTGTACATATTCACTTGCTTCTTCTCTTAACAAAATAATTTAGTCTCTTTGATAAGGTATACAACAAGAAATTGTTGGTGATGTTTCCTCATAAGAACTTATGAAAACATACATATAGTTTTGACATTTCAATATTACAGATCCCATTCATGGGTTGTAAATCTCTTAAAAACATAAAATAAGTCCATCATTTCATAAATAATGGTAGGAAAAAATATAAATGGTTGCATTAGCTTTGCATCAAGCCTTGATCAACCAAGTAAACTCACTTTCAGAATAGGAAATAAATTATTTTCCAATGACTATCGACTCATAATTTTATTTTCTTTTTTCTAATCAGCACAAATTAGCAAATATTGTACTATAACTAGTGAGACCTTCAACACCCATCCTAGAACAACCAAAATATCCACCACCAAGCTAAGGGGAATGCATAGTGATTGGGTGACATGTACACAACAAAAAAATAAATCATAGTTCAAGGTGCAACATTCGGTCACAACCTACACACACCTTTAGCACACAAAATGTATTCCCATATGAAAGATATTTTTTGCAAAAATCTCTAAAGGGGGAGAAAGGTACAACTACTTAAGGGGAAAATATTTTATTAGCATAAGAAAAATATATGTATGTACCAACAACATTCTCTTTTTCTATATACCACCCTTCAATCATACATTAATCCTTTTGGTTCTTCCCAATATGCATAACTCGAATACAACAATTATTCACCCAACAAATTCATATGGGTACATTTACCCTATTATCATTATTCTATTTTCCAATTAAATTGTTTGGCTACTCTTACCTAGTTTTCCCTTAATTGCATCTACCTCCTCAACCCCACACAAAAAGTGTTTCCCACATATTAGGGAGAGTATAGTTCTCTTACCTAGGAGAAATTCAAAAATAATTTCAAATAAAAAATACTGGAAAATTTATCAATGCATCATACCAATACTTGCATACCATCAAATAATATATTTTAAATTATGAAATTTAATATATATGTTTATAAGATTCCACATATAATGGACTATAACATAATGACCAAGAAGCCTCCCCTACAATTCTTCACCACTTGTAAAGGATAGTATTAGATGTAGAAAATAAATATTTTCCTCCATCCTTCTTCCTTGTATCAGTACTCTCTTCTCCTCATAACTCAACAACTGGAACAAAAATAAAAAAATTAAAGTAATAGAGTTAATAAAAAATCAAAGAAGACAAGTGAAAGTATAACCTTCCTATGTTTAGGGATCAAGGTGACACTTGTAACCTTAATAGTTGATCCTCAATTTCCCTTACAACACATAAAAACAATGCAAAATAAATCAATTCTCATTTTTTATTATAAGAGAAATTTATTAAATAATTTCTTAAGAATAGTTTAATTTTTATTTTCCTCGAAGAGGCCTAACCCATTTCACTATGACCTAGGATCTTTGGAATATTAAATAAAAGTTAATTTTACTCCCCAAAAACATTTAATATTTATATTTAAAATTTAATTATTGATATTTATGAACATTATGCTCTCTATAATTATTTTTTTAACAATGTATATTGAACCAAATATCACATAACTAACGATACATATCACATACAATACATTATAACCTCCAAATGAATTCAAATATCACATGAAACAATACAAAATAATAAAATGAATTACATGAAATAGAAGACCCGAGTCTCTCCAAATAGAACAAGTTCGCTTAAATGGTTTACAAAACAGTATCACTATGCATATTCACAACAAACCTGCACACTAGATTGCATAATTAGCTCATCATAGTAAAATTTAATAGCCAAATAAATATAAAATTCAAATATAATATTCCACATAGAGCATTACATCATTAATATATTCATAAGATTTTATTTTCTTATTAAAAACAAATATAACCATAAATCTATAGCATAAAGGATATACTAAGAATCATCGCCCTATAAAATTAGCTCTAATTGAAATTACCATGATCATTGAATTAAATCATCCATACCAAACCATTCATCATCAGAGTGAATCATTAAAATAAAAATCATGGAGATCCATGTGTATAAATATATATGTCACAACTAGCAAAAATAATAAATGTTCTAAAATCATTGACCTATAATAGGATAATATGATAAAATATGACTAGCCTCATAAAATGTCACACTCTACATGAATAGAAACAAGCAAGTCCAACTTTGAAATAAAATGGATCTCACAATTGGGACGTCCCATGATCATCCTTTATAATAAGTGCCTTCTCCAAAAAAACCTAAAGTCATCTAGTTTAGCCATGCATATGGGTCTTGAGATACTAGGTTTGTTGATCATAAAAGCTTGTGTCTTTTTGAGAATCCTTATGGGAAAAGTGAATGGAAGACCTTCTTGTGCTCCATTGAATGACATCCAAGATTTTTAAAGAAGACAACTAGATTCTTTTGTGTTTTGGAAAAAGGGAAAAGAAATATGAAATAAACTTAACAAAGGTGATGAGCCAAAAGGTTTTGCAACATTTCAAAACCCTAACAGTTTCCTAATTCTGATAAAATGAACATAAAATGACACAAAGACTTCATTTCTGGAAGGAGAATGAGCAACTAAGGCCTATACAAGAATAAAGAAACATAAAAATACTTCCATGGTAAGAACCCATTAAGGTTTGACAAAATATGAGGAATCCAAAATTGAAAAATATGTTTCAAACCCTTATAGAACTATTTTTCCTCAACAACATAGTATGAAGTCTAACATGATTTCAAAAGGAAATGAAAGAGTATCAAAACATGGCCCAATTCCTATGAATCTAAGTTAGAAAAAAATAAAATCTAGAACTGATAACCAATTATTAAGATTATATTCAAAGAGCTAAAATGAAATAGAGCATTTAACATATATAAGTAGAGAATAAAATTGTTTAAGCTGAAAATTGGCTTTATCAAAATGAATTGATCAAAATGATAGACCACTAATTATTACCACAAAACATGCAATTTTGTGTATGATAGGATGTAAATAACAATAAAATAATAATCATAACTATTATAGAAACATTAAGGAGAGTTTTGAGAGGTTGAAATTATGTGTACCTTAGAGAGAACTTTCTATTTTTAGGTCATAGAGGACTCATTCACCTTTAGTGGTGAATGGGTCTCTATTAGGGTTTCTAAAAACTGATATTTGGATTATGTTCTTCAAGATCCACACTCTCAGCTCCTTGATGATCAACTCTAAAAAACCTGAAACAAATTTTGTAGCCTTGTTTTCTTATTTTTGCAATATGAATGACAACTCTGCAACTTGACAACTTTGACAATTTTGTTCCAAACTTGTTCTCCACTTGATCTTCCACATTTGAACTTGCAAATACACATCAAAGGGAAGAAAAAATTGTTGATTGTTAGAGGATAGGGGTTTTCCTTAGTCAAACCCATTGTAGGTAATTAAACCTTATGATGAAATAATGAAATGGAATCCTAAATCATGAAATATGTAAATGTTGATACCTTGGAAGTTGTCTTAGAATATAAATCTGCAAACTAACATGAAGTGGCCATATAGAATGTAGATCTCGATCTTGAATTATATGTGAAACAATTCTTGCAAATAGACCTTCAATGCTACATCAACTTACTAGCTCAACACCTTTGGGAATCTAGGCAAACCACTACGTGGCAGCAACTATAGCCTATCATGGACTCAAATTGGTAAAAACCAAAGGTTATAGGAGATTTTGGTTGGAGGGGGACTCTTTGAATATCATTAATAATTTGAAAAATTGTGTTCCCCCTCTTGGACTATTAATTCTTTAATAAGGGACTCAATTGATATATTGAAATCTTTTGATGATTATTGCATATCACATATTCTGAGGGAAGGTATTGGGTTAGCAAACATTTTTTGCTAATAGTGTTAGAGAGTTTAGGGATTGGGGTTTGAATGACCCTCTCCCTATAGAGGTTATTACAACTATGAACCATGATATCTAGATTTGATTTGATTAAATTTTCATTATGGTTGGTGGCCTACATGTCTTTCCTCATGTGGCCGATTATTATGAGAATGGATGGTAAGAAAGATTTGAATCAAGCGAATGGTACATGAGCTAGGTGTCGTAGGGAACATAACTCCAAGTTATTTATTTTCCCCTAGTCCATTTCTGGCCTCACACAAATTTAGGGTGGTATTTACATTCTTTTCCAGAGTTTTCTTTGCTCTATGCTTGGATCCCTCAAGCCATTTCCTTCTACTAATTGTGGTGATATGGGTGGAGATAGGAATTGGGATGAACCTTTCTCATGTGGAGCTACTAAGAAGAGGAATGAGGTTTGGCAAGTGTTGGATAAAGGAGGGTAAACTTCTTACTTGGAGAAATTACATGGAAATAATCCTCAGGTAATAGTGCTTTTTGTGAAAGGGTGGAATGATAGCGTGTTGAAGCTTTATGGGATGAAATTTGAGGTCAATGAAGAATTTATAGCCAATATTATTGGCTGGGCTATGGATGACATGAAAGTTTTTAGGGATAAAAAAGAGGTGCAGACTGCTATGAATTTTTTTTTCAAAGATGATGAAGCATAAGATTTGAGGACTGCAAGGAGTGGAGGCTATAAGATAAGTTCTCTTAAGGAGTTATAGGGAGATGTTGTGGAAGAGCTAATCTATTACATAACATTGGAAGGTCGATTTTTGATGGTAAATGTATACTACTTCATATTGCTTAATCACTTTTGTCATAAGAAGAGGGTGTCCTTTCCTTATTATCTTATGATGTCTCTTGATTCGGGTCTTAAAGATCATAAGAAAAACCCTAAAATCCCTGTCTTGCATGTGGGGTAAATTCTTCTCATCTCCAATTATGTGAAGAATTTTTAGGTCACTAAACCTATTGTCACCTTGAAGGGTAAACAGTCCAAACCTGTTGAGGAGTATGAGACTGCTTCTTAAGAGGAACCGACTAGGAAAAAAGTCAGGAAAATGAAATTGATTTTGGAAAAAGAGTCAAAGTTGGAGGAGGATGTGGATTTCATTTCTAATTCTCTTGCTTCTTTGGAGGAGGGTCCACATTTCCCTGCTATGGGAAAGAAGAAAAAATGGGAATTGTGTGCTAGTGTGGGTTATTTGACTTGTAGTGATGAGATGGCTACTGATTTTCCGAGTAGGGGTGGGAAGGTGAAGAATGATTTGTATGATGAGGCTTCCTCACCACCCCCTATAGCCAAGCAAAAGAAGGATTTGGAGGAGGGTAGCAAGAAGAAATGGGTCATCAAGACTACGCATCAAATTCCAGAAAAGGAATCTCCTCTCACTATTGTGTGCACCCTCTATGTTGATGATTCCTCAAATATTAAGTTGGATTTGCAGCTCAAAGATAATCCTAGGGATACTAATGTTGCTGTGGAAACCCAGTATGTGAAAGTGTAGAGGCTTAAGAAGAGAAAGGTGGTGGTGGAGGAGATATCAAGTTCCACCTGCAAACTCAAGACTCTAGTCGCTATTGAAAAACGTAAGGATAACTCACCTGGTCAAGAAAGGGTTAGTTCCTCTAAGGAGGAAGATGCTTTGGGGAAATGGGTTTTAATATTGATAGAGAAGATTTGTTTGATGTGCTTGGAACTACTCATGAGGGTTCCATTGTCTTGTTGAAGCTTTTTAAATGGTTTTTTCATGAACTCAATAAAACTAATGTCAAAGTTAGGGGTGTGGTGAGTAAGGTTGAGGGTTCCTTTGTACATAATTAAATAGATGATTTTTTTGACTCCTTAAACACTATGGTGGACACTATTATAGAGGAAACTCTTAAAATGAAATAGAATCTTAAGGGTAGAATCCTCACTCTTGAGGATCAAATTGTGAAAATTTGGGATACCGTGATGAGAGGTGGGGAGGTGGTGACGATTGTGACATCTCCTGTGGTTAAGTGCTAAGAAGCGTAAAGATATTGCTCATGCTGAAGAGATCAGTGCTACTAGTAAGCCAATGGAGGAGGAGGGTGTTGTTGGGAAGTGTGGGGAGAAAGGTATTATTTTGATTTCTAAGGTAAATATGGATGAACTTGGAGCTAGGACTAGGAACAAAAGTAAAGCTCAGGTTGGGGCATTTGGGAAGGAAATTTCTGATATTTTTGATGAAGCTCAGAAGGATAGGGCTAGCGATGTGGATGCGATAGATATTCTGAAATGCATGTAGTGTTGTTGGTGGGATCCTCCCTTTTGGCTAACTTTTTGTTGATGAGTAGTTGTTTTTTAGCTACTTTCTAATGTAAAGGGTTTTGGGCCCTATCAAAACCCATATTTTACCTCTAATTATTTAACTTACTAGCTCAACAACATGCTTGAATGCACTATTCCTTTGACATGATGATATGATCCTGAATTGCTGCAAAAAATCTTGATAATTTTCCTTTGAACATCCTTGAAATTCTCTTGAAATGCTCTATAATGCTCTTACTCTTGATATCATGAAGTCACATAATTTTTCTAGGTGGAACTATGTGAATTAACCTTATATTTATACTAAATCTAAGAATTAACCTTGAAACTCAAATAATCCAAGCTGACATCAAATATAGGATTGAAAATCATTAGAATCTTGTCATAATTAAATTCAAAAAGGAGTTTCCTATGTGAGGAGGACCCATTTGACACTAAAGACAAATGGGTCCTAGCACAATTTCATCGGGCCATGCTTCAGGGGGATGAAATAACATCAAAAAATGATTTCAAAAATTCCAAGGGGTGTCCTATGTGAGGAGGACTTATTTTCCAATAAAGGAAAATGGGTCCTAGCACAAATTTCTAGGACATTAATTTTTCCAATGTAAGTGTTAAGTAATATCGTTAATGGGTGTCATGATAACTCCTTGAAAAATATATTTAATAAGGTTTAGATTTTAATTAAAGGGCCAATTAAGCTCAATTAATTAATGACACCCTAGATAAGTGTGAAAGTGTAATACAACACTTTACAACACCCTAAATAAGGCACAATTTAAGAACATTTTAGTTAAAAAGGGACCTAGATTGAATGTGAATGTGTACAACACATTACAACATTAAATCAAGGAATAATTAGGCTAATTTTATATTAATTATTCCCAAATCGAAGATCCCTCTTGTATTTGGATAATTGATATGGATAATTATCTCAAAATTGATTACAGGAGAAAACAAAAAGAAAAGAGAATGACTTTGAGTATGTATGAGCTATGCTATGGTTTTCTTGTGTTTGTAGTCATTCTTGGACCCTCTTGCATCATATTGTGCTCTTTGCACAATAATTTTCTCTTTTCCTATGTGTATGATTGCATTTACTGTGGTTTTTTTGTTTTAATATGCCTTCAAAAAGCTCTAACCCAATAGGGCATGTTGGTGTTGGTTGTTCAATGGCTCTGCTCAATGGCTCCTCCTTGGAACAAATGACCCCACAAATTTGTTCTAAAAGTGTTTCACAAGGTAAGTCTTTTGACTCCCCAGCTGATGTGGTTTTAACTTTACCATATTTTTATTCTACTTTTCAATGGCTTGAGCAACATACCCTTGTTGAGAATTTTTGTGGGAGGAATCCCCCTAAAAGTGTGCTTAAAGAGTGGGTCAACAAGGCTTGGGTCCCTCATGGGGTTCACCTTGATATGGTCAAAAATTTAACCAAGGTTTTTTTTTTCTCTTCTACTTTATGGAGGCCAGTCATGTTTAGGAAATCTTGAACCTTGGTCCCTAGTATGTTAGGTTTTCTCTATTGGTTTTCCAGTCGTGGACCCGAAACTTCACTATCTTGAAAGACACCAAGTTGTGGGTCCTGGTCTAGATTGAGTTTCCAGGTTTACCTTTTCCTTGTGTGCCTTTTTGAGTCATATTGCATCCTCAATGGGGAAGGTCATTTGTATTGAGCCAGATAGGTTTTTCCAAGCCCAACCCCAAAAATAGGTCTATGTCAAAGTGGACCTTTCACAAGATTTGAAGGGATCGATTGGCATTCGAATTGGAGCTCTCCAACATACCCAGAAGGTCACTAATTTTAATCTGCCTAACACGTGCTATAGGTGTTAGTATTCAAACCACAAGATCAAGGACTACCCTTTGGTAGTGCCTCATACTCCTCCTCCACAGGAGTTTGAAAATCTTTGTCAGGTAGATAATTATGTTGCTAAACTTGATGAAAAATGGACCATGCTCACAAATTGTAAAAATCAGTCCAGTGGCTTTGGGACGGCTTCCAAAGTCCCCGAGCCAACAAAAAATGTTTCAAATCCTTTGGCAAAAGGGAAAGAGGCCCCAGTCGGGGTTGATAATATTCCAGAGTGGCCTAGGCCAAAGGCTACGCCTCAGCCTACCACGGTTATGATAGTGCAACCAAATGCTTCTCCTCCCATGTTGGGAGCTTAAAGGAAGTCTCACAGTCATTCTCCATCATTGGAAGAAGGTTAATTTGTGCAGGAGAAACAAAGATTTTCTTAGATTTGAATATTCAAATTAGGTCAGTTCTTCCAGAGTTTTTACAAAATCTCTTATCTTCTCTGAATGAAGAGGAGCTGAACTCTGATGATATGGAGGAGTTTCACTCATGAATTTCCTCTCATGGAATGTTTAAGGTTTGATATACCTCTCCAAAAAGTATTCTACCAGGGATACTTTGAAGAAATATTTAGGTATTGAAGTGCTTTGTCTCCAAGAGGTTAAAATTTTTGGTTTTTCACTTGCATTGGCTTGTCACCTGTAAACCAACAAAAGTGGTTTACAATTTGAGTGAGGGAAAAGTGGAAAAAAATGACCCCAACATAATTTTTTGGTTTTGGGGGTTTGAATGAACCCTTTGGTTCGAGCGAACAAAAAAAGGGTTCAAATGAACCTTGGTTCAAGTGAACTCTAGGGGGTTCGCTTGAACCCCCTTGGTTCGCTTGAATTCCCTAAATCCCACCTTGGCCTCCTCTGGCATAAAAAAAGTCCAATTTTTTTTGTTTTGAAGCTTGGTTTGAGGATGAAAATGGAGGAGACTTCACAAACCCAACTAGAATCAAGTAGTCCTCAAAACGAGCTATCCAACGACTATAATTTTAATATTTTTTGGCTTTATTATGTATTTTCTTTTTTAGTTTTATTAAACATAGATTTTTCACTGAAAATCAAGCTCTCTATTTTGCACATGTGGAAAATAACAGATTACCAAAAAAATTTGAAAAATATGAGTGCACTAGATATTGAAGTCCTTGATCCAACAAAAACATATTGAATTTTAATACATACCAAAAATGTTACGTGTTATACGGTCGCGTTATGTCTGAATTGTAATTGGTTTGACTTTGAAACTTGATTATAGAAAAATAATTCAATAAAAAACTATCTAATCAAGTGGAAGCACTGGATATTGGAGTTACAAATCTAAATTCAAAAGAATTAGAATTTTATTCTTCATGGAAAAACGGTTATACATTATATGGTGGGCATCACTTTTTAAAGATGTTTTATGAAAAAACTAGTTCTCGAGGGAGATAGAGAAAAAAGTACAATCTCATTCCAAATTTTTTGAAAAAATATATTTAGAATCTACAAAAATAATGTCACGAAACTCTAGTTTGTATCATCTTCAAATTCCTCATGATTTAGCTGCTATAGGTGCCCGAAAGTGAAGATTTAGTTAAAAAAAATTATTTCAGTGTCTAGTTTGGCAAAAAATTGTAAACCACTATTGTGGGATCACCCTCACTCTATTTGGCCAACATATCAAATGTTTTGTACTGATCATGAATGGGTGATCCCACTATAGTGGTTTACAATTTTTGGCCAAACTGGACACTGGAATAGTTTTTTTTAACTAAAACTTCACTTTTGGGCAACTATAGCAGCTAAACCGCGAGGAATTTGGAGATGATGCAAACTAGATTTTTGTGAAATTTTTTCTATAGATTCTAAATATATGTTTTTCATTTTTTTTGGAATCAGATTGAACTTCTTTTTCCATCTCCCTAAAAGACTAGTTTTTTTTTAGAAAACAACATCTTTAAAAAGTGACGCTCGTCGTATAACGTATTTTTTTTTTCCATGAAGGATAAAATTCTAATTCTTTCAAATTTAGATTTGTAACTCTGATATCTAACTTCAATAGAATCTTTCAATTTAACAAACAAACCGTATAATGTATTTTTTGTATGTCAAAATTTTTTTTTGTTGGATCAAGGAATTCAATGGTGCACTCATATTTTCAATTTTGTTAATCTGCTATTTTTCAACATGTGCAAAACAAAGAGCCTAATTTTTGGTGAAAACCGTACATTCATAAGAAATAAAAAATAAATATAATTATAAAATTAAATTTATTTAAAATTATACTTTTTGGAAAGCTTATTATAAGGAATACATACTTACAAAAAATAAGTTTTAAATGAATTCATTTGATCCTCGAAAAGGTAAATCAAAAGTGGTTTTTCAGTATTTTTTGATAGGTGTAAAGGAGACTTCGTTATAGGTATGGTTTAAAACTAGCAGGGTTCTATCCAAGGGGGTTTGATCTAAGGTAGTTTGATCAAACCCTCTTCGATTGGAATGCTTTAAATGGAAATTTTTATATTTTCTAAAAATATGTGATTTTAGCAAAAATTAGAATCTCCTAGAAATTGTAAACCACTATTGTGATAGCACCTGAAGCTGAGCGTCGAGCAACTATTATGCTTTTTCCTCCATGATGGCATGCTTGTTGATGCAGGAGCATCCAGTGGTGTGAGGGCAATCTTGCATCACCCAAAAGATGATTTCCATTTTTGTTCCTATTGTTTTCTTTTTGTAGATGTTTTTGTATTTCTGGATACCCTTTTCGTCGAATAAGAGTTTCCAACTTTCAGAACTACTTTTCTGCTTTTTCTGCTCAACTGCTATTTTTAGCAGGTTTGAATTTGAAGTCGTGGGAAGACAGAAATTTATGGGAAGGTTCAGGATGGAAAAATACATTGTCTGGTGAAAGAATCAGGTCAAGATCATTCACGAATTGAAAGTTATTCAAGTTCCAATTTCTGCTTTTTGCCCTGAAAAACCTTCCGAGCTCAGTTTGAGGCACCAAACGATCCCGGATGGGCCTGAAAATTTGCGGAAACACCAAAGTAGTCCGCCAAAGGCCTACTTTGAAGAAAATTGTCTTTTCGAGAGCTTTCCGAAAAGGTATTATCATTGAAGATCCGACTGTCGGATTAAAAGTTATGGCTGCCGAAAGTTGGTGCATATTTTAGAAATGTGCTAATTTTCAACTGTGAATTTAAACTTGAATTTCAAATTATAATTTTGGCGCCAAACCGTCAAAAATCTTATCTCGAAGGTTGTTTTTGGTTCCAAACCAAAATGGGTCTATTTAGGGGCTTGTTTCTAATTTTTGGGTAACTTTTTGGGGAAGGAAGTTCGCATGCTGTGAAAGGGGGTCTGGGTAATTTTCTGTAAGTTTGTAATTTGCATGTATCATAGAGCTCGAGGATTTGTGATCCTTTGCATGTAAGATTTTTCATTATTGAATAATAATAAAGTTTGCTAGTTGTGTGCATTATTTTTGTGTCTCGGGTTTGCTCCCTCGTCACTTGTATGGTCAACTGTCAGTTTGAACCCACACATCTGCTCATTTGGATCTTTCTCAACATTGATAATCATTGCAGGTGAGGGTGGCGGAGTTAAGGAACAAAAACAAGTTGCAAATAATTATGTTGCCATAGGTCCATAAATTAAAGCCATATTACACTCTTTAAAAATTGGTGACCGTGCCTCAAAGGAGTTTTTTCTGGCCTTGCATGCAAAAAATCTTCCCAGGCATAAAAAAATCAAAGATGGAATCCATGTACTTTCTAAGCTACCTGATATTATCCAAGCCTTTTCTAGGCATTATGAACAAGTTTTCACTATCTAGGATTACACGTCGAAGGGCCAACATGCTCTTCAAGATTGTCATGTTGTTTTTCCAAATAGGATATCTTTAGCCTAGAAATATTTTTTGTGAGTAGCTACCCACTATTTAATACTTGAAGGAATTCATTCATACTATAGCGGATGAAAAGGCCCTAGGTGTTGATGGCTTCCCCTGTGAATTTTACAAGGACCTTTGGGATTTTGTTGGGAAAAATTTACATAAAGTCTATCTTGAGGCTTTCATTCCAAAACTATGGGTAATATAATTAATAAAGGAAACATTCAATTCATATCTAAGCCTAGAGATCCTGAGGACATCTTCAACTGGTAGCCTATCACGCTCCTCAATGTCTCATGCAAAATCATTGTTAAAGCTTTGGCTTTGAAGATTCACCATCTTTTGCCTCAAATTGTGTAACTGGAGCAAACTGGTTTCATTTCTAGATTTATTCTAGACAACATTATTGCCATGTGGGAAGGTATGGAGTGGGCCAGGTGTTTGAGTTAGAAAGCCATTTTTCTCAAAATTTATTTTGCTAAAGCCTATGACCACATTGAGTGGCCTTTCATTCTTTCCATGTTGAAAGCCTTGGGGTTTGGTCCTAAATTCATTGAGGCCATCCAAATATTCTTCTCAGATGCCTCTTCTTAACCATTAATGGTCACTAATCTTTTGTTTTTAATCTTTTCCACTCTATTTAGAAAGTATGTCTACTTTCTCCTTCTCTTTATGTGCTTGCTATCAAAGGATTTGGCTACTTACTAGCTAATGAGGTTTCTCAATAGTGTGTTAGAGGCATTGCCCTGCCTAGCTCCCAGGCTCAACTTATTAATGGCCATTTTTCTAAGGACTCTTTCCTCACCCTTTTAGAGGAAGAGAATAATATTAAGGAAACTCTTGAATTCCTTCATATTTTTTGTCACACATCTTTCACTATTCAATGGCATAAAACTTTGTGTTACATGTATTCTATTCTATCTACTCATTGGTTCCAATAGTACGGTTGGAAATGGATTGGGCCAAGGGAAATATTTTAGTTTCCAGGAATTCCCTTCTCCTTCCAAGCTTCCTCTAGTTGAGTTGTGGCAAGTTGTGCTCTCCACAATTGAGCAAAAGCTGGCCTATTGGATTACCAAGCTTCTTTCTTTGGTAGGAAAATTTCAAGTTTGTTCTAATATTTTGGTAGCTACACATGTTTATTACTATAGACACCAAAAAATTCCTGATTGATACTAGACATCTGATTATGATCAACTAACATGATACTAGACATTTGATTCTGATTCTTCCTCAATCACTTCAAATTCATTATTTAATTAAATAATCAACATTATTTAAGTAAATTCAGCAAATCCAGCTATTAATCAAATAATTAAATTTATTTGGATTAATTCACCCTTCTTCTAACTAATTATTCATCTTATTTAATTAAATCCTCTCTTAATCCTCTCATTTGATTAAACTAACAGTTGCATGTAGTGACATGTAATGATGAGCTAATAGGAAGAGGGGAGTCCAAATGGTAGGGATACAATTTGAGAGAGAGCAAAGGATGCTTGCATATCTACACATTATTTGGAACATTGATTTTGTTGTGTTTCATCTTATTATCCCTACATGTACAGATATGTATGTATGTTATAGCATATTCAAACAAGATTGATACATACCTAGAGAGATGAAGTGACCACATTTAAGAATCCTTATGGCATCATTAATAACCATTTTATGATACCATTAGACTAAATCGGTAGGACACAGATAAAGGTACTAATACATGTAGGTTATGTCAAAAGGATAATAGAATTATCTAAAAGCTTAGACTATTATTGATTTGCAATGGGACACACAAATGTCAAATAAGTATATTTACATAAGTCATGGATAACCATAACAATAAAGAGATAATTGCATCCATAGGATTTCGTTGATGTTAATGAAAAAGTAGATTGGTACAAAAATTTTGAACTATATTTTTTCATTTTATTTGGGAAGTTGACTTTACATGCGATCAAGATATATCTCCAGAGATTACATGTAAACTTTTTTTGGGTGCAAGATTTAAAAATAGAGATTGTTGTCTTAATGTAATCAATGCTCAAAGAAATTTTTAATATTACACTTAATATATAGCCTATGAAACATATGAATCTTGTTTGAATCTTATGTGAGAAACATAGAGATCTGTACATAGGAAATATAAAATCAAACACAACAAAATGAGGCTTGCTCTCCACCCTACCATATTGGGTCACGGAGCCTCATGGGCTATCACCAAACCCCTGAGAAAGAACATACATTTTCCACCACTCTGATCAATGGTGAAATCAATGTTCCTTATTACACTTAATATAGCGCCTATGAGGATCTAATTATTTATTTGACCATTGTGATTGATTTTGCAGTCACTATGATTATTCTCAAAGGTCATTTATAACACATTACTTCATCAAAATACCCATTATGACTGGAGTATGCTCTGCAAAAATGACAACAAAATGTGAAGTTTAGTGCAATGAACATCTTTCATTGGTAGACAATATCTAAATCAAGAAATATAAATGGTTCTATAATTTATAATAGATAATATGCAATGCGCCTATAATAGAAGGGATGGAATAAATAAAATGTAGGCTTAATTTTCGCATGTGGCAAAATTTAGTATGAAGGTAACAAAAGAAGACCTGCTCTCCACCCTACCATATTGGGTCATGGAGCCTCATGGGCTCTCACCAAACCCCTGAGAAAATAAATAAATTGTCAACCACTTTGATTAATGGTGAAAGCAATATTTCAACACCTATTGACTTCATGGAAGATTTAATGGTGTCTAAACATCCACAAAGGAGGATTGTTTGGCTTGAGTATGTTATGCAAACATTAAAGGACAATGTGAAGTTTAGTGCAATGAACATGTGTCACTAGTAGACAATATTTAAATGAGGAAATATAAAGAGTTGTATAATTTGTAACAAGTAATATGCAATGTAGTTGTAATAGAAGGCATCAATTAAATAAAATGCAGGCATACCTTGTGCATGCAATTGATTGTAGTATGAACACAATAAAAGAAGGCCTGCTCTCCACCCTACCATATTGGGTCATGGAGCCTCATGGGCTCTCACCAAACCCCCGAGAAAAAACATAAATTTTCCACCACTTTGATCAATGGTGAAAGCAATGCTTTGTCACCTAACAAATTGCTTGAATTAAAATCAATGCTATACATTTTTTAATGAATTAACATTCAGTTGTGAAATAAGATATGGAATAAGAGATATATAGCCTTACGTTGCATATAGATAGAATCTAGTTGAAGGTCGTACACCATGCAAACGTGCGATCATAAAGCTATTTAGCATTTTGGAGATCTGTATACCATGCATATAAATAGAATGAGGTTGCAATATAAAATGGTTTGTCTCAGATATAGGTACATACAAAGAAAATGTGAAGTTTAGTGAGGTGAATAGGTTTCATTGGTAACCAATATCTAAATTACGAAATTTAAATAGTTTTATAATTTATAATGAAAAAATATGTAATACACTTGCAATGGAAGAGATCAAATAAAGAAGGTGCATGCATACCTTCTGTACAGGGTGTGATGCAGTATGACCACAATTACATCTCACATATAAAAAATGATAAGGAAGAAAATTTAGAAATGGTCAAAATTCTATATGCATTGAAATGAAGGGGGAAAAGAGAAGTAGTACAATTAATGTAAAGAATAGAAACATTTCATGATGGTGGAAATTTATAGAACTGTTGGAGATGATCCTATTCTTTGATTCATAGTGCACTATAATTTTTGGCATGTATCGTATTGTATCTAGAAAAATAGAAAGGTGGATCTATGTATAATGCTAAAGAACCCAGTTTAAGTGAAGAATTGAGTTGTGCACATAGGAAATATAAAATGGAACACAAAAAAATGAGGCCTGCTCTCCACCCTACTGTATTGGGTCATGGAGCCTCATGTTCTCTCACCAAACCACTGAGCAAGAACTACATCGTCCACCACTTTGATGAATGGTGAAATGAATGTTCCTTATTACACTTAATATATAGTATATCGTTCAAACAACTCCTTTTTCAGGCTTAAAGAAATAATAACACAACTACATATCTACACATAGGGAAAATAAAATGAAACACAACAAAAGAAACCCTGCTCTCAACCCTACCATATTGGGCCATGGACTGTCATAGGCCATTACACACATATATCCATATGAAGTCTTCAAACAAATGAATGTTATTTGCATCTAATGTTAGAAACACACAAATCTGCACATAGGAAATATAAAATCAAACACAAAAAAATGAGGCCTGCTCTCGATGATACCTATATATCGGTGCAATTTTTTTTCCAAGCAGATATACAAGCATTGCATGCTTTGGATGCATTTGTAGGAATTTTTTGCTCAGATATATATAGACACAAAAATAATGTGTGGAAATGTATGTATGTGGAATTGCATGTAGACAATAGGTAGCAGATGGGCAATAAAAGGTCACACGTGAAAACTAAAAGGGATAGCCACAATTACAATAAACAAGGATGTGAGGACCAAGTATTTAACTTTGAATTTATTAACAATGCATGGAAAAAAATAAAAATCACTTTTTTTTTACTTTTTTGCATGTGGTGATGGTTTACAAAGCAATAGAAAAGTCTTTGTGATGACACCATTGATCACAGTGATGAATAATGGATTTCCCTTGTGAGTAGATATGTATGTATGTCATAGTAGATGCAAAGAACATTGATACATATTGATCCCTATGTTTATTCTATTGGGAAATTCTTGCAATGATAAGCTATATTTTAAGTGTTATATGCAACATTGATGCAACCATTGACCATAGTGATGAACAATGCAATGTTCAGATTTGGATGTATGTCATAGAAAATGCAAAAAAATTCATACATACTGGCACATTTTTGGAATGATAAACTGTATTTTGAGTGTTATATAGAATATTGATACCACCATTGTTCACAGTGGTGGACAATGTATGTCCTCTATATACAAATATGTATGCAATCATAGTTTAAGTGTTATATGAAAGATTCATGCCTACAAAAAATGGGAAAAGAATCATCACAATTGACACTTTTGTAGTGCTTTTGCAACCATCACCCCATGCAAAGAACACAAAATAACATCCAACAACCTTCACATAAATTCCACAATGGCTAAGTGAACTTGCACCTTCATAGAAGCTTTCCCTTGTCATAGACGTTCACTATGTTTTCTGAGGTTTAAAATGGAAGCTGTTAATTACAAGTGGTTGGTTGTTTTAGAAGAACATAGATTGCAAGTTGATGGAAGGAAGTCTACATCCAAGCACAAGAAGGTATGTAATAGCCAGGCATAGTAACACTTGACAAAGATTAAGTGACCACATATAGAAATCCTCATGGAATCATTAATAACCATTTTATGATACCATTATGCTAAGAAAGGAGGGCATAGATGGGGTTGAGATAGATATGTCGCTGTACATGTAATTTGAAACTTGTTGTGGATTATGTTTCCCCTTTTTTACAAAAATAACTTTAAAATCCTAATCCAGAGACAATTACTTGACACAAGAACATAAACCACATGTTTCAGTTAACAAAATCAATTTGAATAAATGCACTATGCTAGTCTCCAACAACAAAACTACAACTTCCAATTGAAACATATGTACCAGTTTGTCAGATGTTATGTAACACCTCTCAATGAATAGAGACAGGGCTACGTGATGACAAGTAGCAATTAATTTGTGGAGAAGTTTAAGTATAGACATACAAAAGAAAAGCAACTACCTTATGAAAATAATAAACATAGGAAGGAGTGTATATGAATGTTCTATGCATCTAATCTCAAACACATATACATATCTACACATAGGGATGAATGTTGGCTGTGATGTGCAAAAGATGGGAAATAAATTATCACAACATAAACTTTGTATTGATTTTGCAACCATTGTCCCATGAAAACAACACAAAATAACCTCCAAACACTTATCACTCACAACTTTGATAGCATGGAGAGCCAAAGAATGACAGGCAATAATGGCTGATTGAAAATTGTGCAGGCTTTCACTATGTTCTCCAAGGATTTAAATGGAAAGTGTTATTACAACCATCACCACTTCACGAAAACTATACAATAATTCATGTTGATTCCAACCAACATTTAACTTTTCTAGCTTTCTCTACCCATGCACTAAGGAGGCCGATACATTTTTCCCAACTAATGGCTAGATGACCAAAGGCTTGAAAACCAAAAAGGTCGGCATTCCCTATTGATGCACCAAATGCTTCTAATTAAAAAATAAAAAGCATCTGCCACCTTTTTTCTGACCAAGAGCCCAATGTTAGAAGGGTTGAAAATTTTATTTATGGTTTCCATATAGTGGCGATAGTTGGGAACTAATTAAATAGTCAACATGTAAATTTACAAAGAAAAATCTATACAAGTATATATGCATCTAAAGTTTATAAGTAGACAAAAAACATATATAGCCATAGGTGGACTTGTCAATATAGAAATCATGATGGGAGAAAAGGAAATAAAAATCACTTGTAATAGGATGGCATGGCAATATCACTTATTTGCATCTGATTCCACATATTTACATAGTTGCACATAGGGATGCATCTTTCCCATGGCTAACTTCACAAATATACATATTTGCACATAGGGAAAGTAAAATGGAACAAAATAAAGGAAGGATTGCTCTCCACCCTACCATATTGGGTCATGGAGCCTCATAGGTTCTCACCAAACCCCCGAGCAAGAACATACACTACACACCATTGTGATGAATGGTGATATCAATGTTTTTTATTAGGCTAATTATATACCCTTTTATTTTAAGAATTCCTTTTTGAGGAGGAAATAAATAACAACTATCTTTAAAAAAAAAATGTGGGGAGGAGTATATATTTTCTACATCTAATTTGACATACATACATATCTACACACATGAAAAGGAAAATGAAACACAATAAAAGAAGCACACACTTTTTTGTGGCTATATATTTCCAAGCAACAGATTCCTATATATGCATCAAACACATGCAATAGGTGAAGATGGAGTTGGAAAAAAAATTTACACCGATATATATGTATGTGGAGGTAGATGAAAATATATGTGCATTGTTTATGGCTGCTCAATAGCTTAAAAACTAGGAAGGATGAAAAAAATTCTTACCAAAGTTCTCACATATATAGCCTATCAACTAAAAGCTTCCATATAGAGGAAATCATTGCAAAGCAATAAATATTATTTCATTTATGGTTTCTATATAGAGGAGATGGTTGCAAACCAATAAAATAGTCCAATAACAACATTGTTTCATATGTACTTTCCATATAGTGCCGATGACCACAATAATATTTAGAGTTATAAAGTTACCAAAGCAATTGAATAGTTTATGTTATTTTCCATACGAAATTGTTGATTGTTGTTATTACCAGCTATCATGATTGTGAGCCATCACTATGACAAGTGTTTTCACAAACAATATACATACATATGCACACCCAAACTTTCCAATACATGTGAAAAGAAATATAGATGAGTTTAAATGTACATATATGTGTATGTTTTCTAAGTAGAGTAAATAAACATCACTTGGCACAACTGGTCACAACAACATTGTTTCATGTATGGGTTCCATATATTGGTGATGGTTTCAATAATACCTTGCATTTAATACTTACCAAAGTAATTGAGCAGTTTATGCTATTTTCAATAAGAAATTGTTTAGTGTTGGGTTGTACATCAAGTTGTACAGCATACACAACAAAAATGATAGCCAAGAACCATATGATATCCATATTTCACATGACATTATGATGAGACATGGTAAAGTAGTAGGGAGAACATTTAAGAAGCATTAGATGCATATACAAACATACATACTCACACATACAAATGCATTACAGGCACATATACCTACACAAAACTCTATCAATATATTATATGCACTAAGAACATTCAAAACAACATTAGAATGATAGAAATCAAATGAAAAAATTCCAATTACATTCTGCATTTTAATCTTGTACAACAATAGATTTTAACAAGCTAGAATCAAGCAAAATCACAAAAGAATTGCACAGGCCATACAAAATAGTCATCATTGAACATTACATAGAAAATATTATAAAAAAATATTTTTTTATGAAACTCTAAGAAAATGGAATATAACCATATGTGACATGTCTTTATGAATGCAAAGGCAGGACGACATTGAATAGCTATGGATTTAATGGAGACAACATTAAAGCTAACAACAATTGTGGAGAGATGAGAGTATGTGGCAATTAAAATAGAGAAGAAGAGAATAACTATATTGATATTAAAAACAAGTCACAAAGACATATAAAGATTGAAGTCTCCATGCATATATGCATAAAAATCCATTATAGACCCATATATCTACACACATCTGTATCAAGATGTTCTATGCACTCAGAAAACTAAATTACATGCATATATATTTATGTATATGCATATGTAAATGTATACATGCATACAACCATGTCCACAAGTATATATAAGAACAACTATAAATATTGATACATGTGTTAAATAGGGTGAGAACTATATAACCAAACAACAAAAAATGAAATGAGGAGCACACACTTAAAGCGAAAAAAAACTATAAGTGACATAAAAAATACAAAAGAAAAGAAGTGTATCATTTTTTTTAAACATTATAAGTTATAGTCCATTTTATTAATATATAACTAGTTAAACAAGAAACAAAGCAATATCAAGGAAAGGTCTTATGATGTGACAAGCAGTCCAATGAAAGGAAAGAAAATAGATGTCTAGTGAACATAAACTATAACAAATATTGAAATTCACAATTAGGCATGGTTGTTTGGCATTCAAGATAGTATAAAAATTATCTTTGGATAGTCTTGCATGACAGGGGAAATTGTAGATAAATCTAACAACAACAACTTGCAGTCACCTTCGAAGTTAATTCTTGCAACTTTGACTATTTTTGTTTTAAGCCTTCTTTCTAAATTATTCATCTGAGTTTTAATAAGCATAGTGAAAAAAAATAAGGTGTAGGTGACACCATTGATAATAGACTCAATAGTCATTGTAGTAGAAGACTCATATTGCAACATGTAAAGCTCTTTTGGTAACATCTGCAATAAGCTTGTTGTAGCCTCATCAAAATCAGTAGCCAAAATCTCGCCTGTGTGGTCTACCATCTTTAGTTGCAACAAATACTGAAAGTCACAATCAACTATTGTTGTCTATAATTTAGGGTAGAACCACATATTTTTGGTAGATTCTTCACACTTTTTCTTGCATTATCTGCCATTGGCTTGCAAAGGACATGCAATGTAACAAAATGCATCAGTTTTAATATATTTCACTGTTGCCTTGACAATAGCCTACAAAGTTTTTGGCAAGCCAAGACAATGATCCAAGATATATCCAATAGTGACTCCCATTTTCCAAAGCAACCTTTTGAGGCACTGTCCGGGAGGGCTCAATGGTAGGTGGCTCAGTATGTCCTCATTGGATCAAGGGTTGTGCTTTTGGAATGTTAGAATTTATGTATAGAAGACTCCCTACAGTTGTGTTCACAATGGTTCCATTGAAATATCCAACATGTGCATTTTTAACAAGGATGACAACCAAACTAGGGGTGTACAACCTTTCCAACTCATCACCCTTTGCTTCCCAATTTAAACCCCAAAAATTAACATCGATTCAAGAGGAAGAAAAATCATTAAGTTTCACAGTTCTACGAATCATTTCAAACTAATCCTTTCTTTGAATAGTCAATACCTTTCCTACATGCACCACAACCCCAATAATATCAATCAAGTTGTTATTGTTGCAATTTGAAATTTAATTTATTGGAATGAATGTAAATACTTTGTCTGACATAGGCCTCATCTTCAAAAAAATTCAATGTCGAGTTTTGATCCAAAATGATTTCCATGTGGTTGTTCAACTTATTAAATTTCCTATCTGCTTGTCTCACCGAGCCTTTTGACATAATAATAAGTACGACCCACCTCAACCCTATCATAATGCAATTCTACTATGTCATTAAATCAAGTGATTCATATTTTTGTTCCCTCATTGTAAATAATGTCCAAGATAAATACTTGGTCCCCTCATGCTTGGTCACTATAATGGTGCATATCCCTTTTAGTTGTTACCCGACCTTTTATTGTCCATTTGGTTTGGTAAATATTCAACCCTTTAACAGGGATGATATTTGTAGGAGGATTATGTTGTCTTAGGGATGTATGAATCCCAAATGTTGAGGCTAGTTTGGATGGGGAGTGCGACTCGTAGCCAACTATTTATTCTTCTTGATCCCTAAACAAATATCTAGGTTTTCCAATTAGTTAGAAAATTGACATTTGGACATCTAAGGACAATATAACAATCACCTTGGAACTAAATGAAGATAAAATATTAAAAAATGTGGTCCCCACTAACAAAAAAACATAAACCAAGTGCAAGTAGTGCAAAACAATACCCAACCTTGATTCCCACAACTTCCTACACAGATAGTTTGTCAAGCACAAGATGGAACCTATTTTCAATGCCCCTATAAACAAAAGGTCATTGTATTTTGTAGGAAATGTCCCTATTTGTATGTGGGTTCCATCAAAGAGGAAAAATTTGTAGTGTTCAATTGGGCTTTGATCACCTCCCATTTTTTGAAAAGACATTAGCTAGAGAACCGAAGATGGGACATCTCCAACATCAATAGATCATATCACATGTGTTGTCAAGGCTAGATGTACATTTGTATCCTACAAGGTAGTTTTACTCAGCCAAGTGAAAACAATGAGATGTTCATGGCTATGAGACAATTCTAGAAACAAAGTCAAGGGAAAGAGGTGGCACAAAATGAATCAATTATTGGTATCTGATAAACAAGGAAGCACACAAAAATGTTGACACATTTGAAAGCTACAACCTTTTCTTTCTAACACATAGGTCACTCCCAAATGGCTAGCAAATCGAAAGGGAAAGAAAACATAAAGAGTTTGAATAGAAATTAGTTATAATATATACTAGCAGTTGCATGCACAGGCATGCAACAATCAGTTGATAGGGGTGCACCAAAAATGACCACCCAATGGGAAATAAGGAAGAATCTTGTTTTTTCAATGCAATGTGAAGTTTAAATATTGAAAAATATTTGCAATTGTTTGAATGAGTAAAAAATGGAGAACATGTTAATTATTCAATATGGAATGACAGGAGGTTAGTTTATAGTAGGGGGTGAATATTTTGACTTAGGAATTAATCGAGAACAAGATCCCTAGAGTACATTATAATAAACAAAGATATTTGAAAATAAATTAATATATTTTTATGGATAATTAGATGGATAGATTAATTAAAGCAAAGATATGTGTGCAACAAAAGATATGAATTTGGATTATATAACTTGAAGATGTTATAAAGCACTTAAATTTGGTAAAGAATTTATTTAATATCTCTACATTTATTTGGAGAATTGTACAACATTTTAAACCCCATGTTATAGTGTACTTCTTTATTGTTATGTGACAAGCAATGCATAAGAGGTTAAGAAGCGTTTGCATCAAAGAGGAGATTGTTTTTTGTGTTTCCACATCAATTATTTTTAGTTGGAAATTGATTATGGAAATGTAAAATAAAACTGTAGGTCATCTTCATTATTTACAATGTATCCATTATTTCCAATCTCAATTAATTAATCATCAATGATTTTAATTAATAATATCAGGAGAATAATTTTTTACTATAATTTTTCTTAATAAATCACATTTTGTAAATTGAATACAATTTAAATTTGCAAATTATTAGTTTTGTTAATAATAATTATTTATGTCCAAAATTTAAGGTATTATGTATTTTAGTTTAATAGTTCTTAGGCCTGTATGGACATGTATATTTGATATTTTTGTATAGGTTAATCAATCGTTTGATTAATTATTATTTAATTATCGGTAAAAGCACAAAATTGTGTCACACTTTCAACCAACTTATCATCACAATTAAATTGGAGTATTTCTAACTAAAAATCAATTTTTGTCAAACATATGATCTAGTAAGATTCATTCTAGCTAAGTTAGATATTTCCACAACTTTTTCAACTAAAATTGTTGGCTAAAAATATATGGAGCACCACTTTGAGTCCAATTTAACAAAAAAAAATAAAAATTTGGAAAACTTAAAGTTTCAATAACTCCTACTAATGTAAATAACTCAAAAAGCATAATTGATTGTCTTCTAGGAAGGCCCTCCCTCTCGTGGACCATAAAGTCTTGGATTGATGATGCTATTTCAACTTTAGCCAAGTTTTATAACATAAAGATATCCCACACATATAGAGAAGCTAATGTTGTGGCAGGATTCTTTGTGAATGAAGGGGTTAAAAGTAAAGGATAGCGGACATGGCTAATTATTTGTGATTTAGGAGTAAATGTTCAAGCCTTATTGAACTATGATATGTCACATGGGAAAGATGCAGGTCACCTCAATAATGATGATAGAACAGGTAAAGTACATCACTATCATTAGATTCCATGGGATCGAGCTAATTAGCTTGTCTTGTAAGCTTGCTCAGCATGCTTTGTGGGCTCACCAGTTTGTTGGGACCATTTCGAACCAAGATTTCATCTCTATCTACATTATTGTGCTTGCTAAAATGGGAGATAGAAAAAGAGTTGAGTCAGACATCTTTGAGATGCATACAAGAAACACTAAAGCATGGAACAAAGTTAAAAGTGGGCGTTTACTCCCTTTTTTGAAAAATCTCCATGGGTCTGATAAGGAAGCTACAAATATTTTTAAGAAGAATTGGGACAATGGGGAAATAACCCTTTTTGGTAGGAAAGTTAAGCTTGATGAAAATCTTATAGCTGAAGTGACTGGTATGTCCATTGAAGGATACAATTTTTTGTGAGAGAGGAATTTCTCTAATGAAGCGGTGGTCAGATTTCCAAAGAAAGACAAGGAAAAATTGAAACTTGTGAAAGTTTCTAATAGTTACTTTGAGGCTGAAACCATTAAAGCCCTTTGGAGAAAAGTTATTCACATCATTATGGAGTATATCACCCTGGACAGTTGGTTCACTAGGGTCTACAGCTATCATTTTTCCTTGCTCAATCATTTTTGCTATAAGGTCAGGGTTTCTCTTCCCTAATTTTGCTTTGTTCCTTAAGAAAGAGTTTGGAAGGCCATAAGAAAAACTCTAATAGATATCCCATATTACATACTGGTCTGTTAAGGTTAATTTGTGAACATTTCCAAAATATGTCGGCCCCTACTAACCTGGATGCCTCCTCGGCATCTGAGGAGGATGACACTAAACCTAGTTGTTTGGGGAATAAACCTAATTTATGTCCAGTTAGGACTATCCTGGATCCACCCTATATCCAGACTAGCAAGAAAACTCAAATCCAAAACCCCAGTCTTGTAAAGATGCTGGCAAGAACTTCCCTGTCAAAAACCTTGTTTCATATTTTAAAGATTCTCCTGATTCTAAGGACTCTGGAGCTAATATTAATTCTTCCCCTGCTATCCCATCGATGGATCTAGAGATGTTAGAATTGGGTCCCTTGGAGCCTCTAGCCCTGCTAAAAGTTATCTCAATCTTGATAGGGAATCATCTACTGACTTTCTGAGAATAGCTAGGAGTAATGCTATGGACCATTTCAAAATGTCAAAATGGATCTATCATGAAATTAATGACCTAAAAATAAAAAACTGGGCCCTCCAAAGTAAATTTGAAGAAGTGGGAGCTAAGGTCTCTGCGTTAGGCAATAAGGAGGTAGAACATAATGAGAACATTGCTAGTAAAGAGATCTAGGACAATACGGGTAAAAACATAAAGATTGAAACTGACTTGGAAAAAATAAAAAATGTTGTTAAAATAATTAGTCAATAGAATAATAGAATGGAAAGACATAATGCTATCATTATCAATGCTATGAATAAAAAATTGGATAAAGCTCAACAAGGGTCTTTGGTTGTTGATTTCGAAGAGGTGGATGATAAAAACCAGGAAGAGGACATTGGGATTTCGAAGAGAACCAGGGCTAATCTGAAAAGGAAGGCTCCCCCCACTCCACAAATGATTCAAACTTTCAAGAAGGGTGTCCGGGATATGAAGGATCTGGAAGCCGAGATTGAGATTGTTTTGAAGACTCTGGAGTAGGTGCTGTTGGTTTTTTTGGTCTGTGGTCCAGCTGGCTCTTAGTTAGTCCTTCCTAGCTTTTCTTGGTTGGTAATTATTTTTTCAGGTATTTTCTTATTTTGCTGCTTGTTTAATCTATTGGACTTTTTTGTCCTTCTCTATCTTTTTTTGTAAACTTTGTGGTTTTGGGTGCCTGTAAAACCCATTTTTTCCTTTATCAAAAACATTTTTAAAAAAATATAAAAATACCCTTTTGTAGATCCATAAGTGTAGTTTTTAAAAATATATTTATTTTAATAGTTTAATTATTAATTATTAATTATTTTTTATTTTTACTAAAAGTAGGTTATCAACACAAAATATTAGGTTCATTACCATGCCAAGGAAAAATACTAAAACTTATTAAAAAAATTGAAAAAAAAATGATGCACTAGATAAAATAATTTATTTCAAGATGGTATATTTTTTTTCCCATTTTAAATAAATATTTAATATGAAATTTGACGTCCCATGGAAACAACTGCTTTTTGATTCATGTACATTTTAATATTTATTTAAAAATATATATTTATCAAAATTAGAAAAAAAAAAAATCCATGCACTAAAGTTTCAAGTTATAAATACACACAAAAAATATGAAAGAAAAATAAAATAAAATTTACTATAAGAAGTTTGGCATCTCATGCAACTTCATTTTTTAGCATTTTATCAACAACTAAATTATAGTGTTAATTTATTAAAAACTAGTTTAAAATAATTTTTTTATTAGTTTTTTAAAAAGAAAAACATAAAATATACTAAAAAATTCATATTTTACTAGTTTACATCATTTCAAAATTCAAAACATATGTGCAACTTTTTAGTGATTCAAGTTTAAAAGTTGGATCAGTGTTGGTTGTTTCCTTTATAAAGTGTGGCATAGCTTTGTGCTTTTACCCTATCTTAAGATAAGGTAATGGATGCAAGATTAGTAACCATTTGGATAAAAGAGGAAAATAATATTTGATTTTTTTATTTAATTATTTGAATAACAATATTTTTTAAAATATAATTTTAATAAATAATCTTAGGAGAATATTTTACAATCAAATTTTTCTTAAAAAATTATATTTGGAAAATTAAATACAATTTAAATTTTTAAATAATTAGTTTTGCTAATAATAATTATTTCCCTCCAAAATTTAAGCTATGATATAATTTTAAGAACAAATAGTAGTCGAAGAGGAAAGATCCCCATAGTCATTCAAGACTAATTTATACCATTTTAGATGGAAAATGAATGAACAAACCTTAGGAGAAGAAGAATGTGATGACAAGAGACACATATTTTGCATTTTTACAATAATTGAATTAAAAGGTATCTCTTATTTTGTGGGGAAGCAATGATTTATTTGAGTTGGAAAAAGATATTCTACTAAACCCATTAGAATAAAAAATAAAGTAACTAAGTATATAAACTCAAATATGACATTAAGAAGTATTTGCATTAAAATGGGAAAATGGCTTTTGTGTTTTAGAATGAAAATTTCTCAATTGGAAATTGGCTATCAAATTCTAGAATAAAATTATATGCCATGTTTTTGATAAAGGGTAAAATGGGTTTTATAGGGACACGAAACTACAAAGTTTAGAACATAAAAGATAGGAAAGAAAAGTCCAACATAAACAAATAGTTGCACAACAGGTAAAAACTAGAACAAATAGCAGCCATCCACAAAAGACCAGGAAGGTCAAACAAAAAAAGCCAACATAAATGCCAACAAAAAACTGACTGCGATTAACCCAGAGTCTCTAGGATAGATTCTGTCTCTGCCTCCAGGTTCTACATATCATGAACACCCTTCTTAAAAGTTTGAATCATTTGTGCAGTGGGGGGAGCCTTCCTCTTCAAATTGGCCCTGGTTCTCTTAGAAATGCTAGCATCCTCCTCCTGGATTCTATCATTGGTTTCCTGCAGATCAACCACCAGAGACCCCTGTTGGGCTTTGTCCAATTTCTAGGTCATGACATTGATGATGATGGCGTTGTGTCTGGCCATACAATTGTTTTGCTCAACAATAATTTTGATAGTATTTTTCATTTTCTCCACCTCAATTTCAACATTTATGTTCTTGCCAGCTTGGTACTAAGTATCTTTGCTGAGACCGTAATCTCTTCGTTCCACCTCTTTCTTTTCAATCACCGCAACCTTGGCTCCCAACTCTTCCAGTTTACTTTATAGGGCCCAATTTTTTATCTTTAGCTCATTAAAAGTCCATTTTGAAAGTTTGAAATGGATATTAGAATTATTTCTAGCTAAATTCAAAACATCCATAGAGGGATCCCTATCAGTGTTGAAACAAGTATTAGCAGGGTTAGGAGTAATAGGGGAGCTAGTTCTAGCAATTCTATCCAACAACAGGTCAGTAGAGGGCTCAATATTGTTAGCACCAGACGCCTCAGAGTTAGGGAAATCTTTAGAGTACGAGACAAGGTTTTTAGCCCGGGGATTCTTCTCAATAAAATTGGTTTTAAGTGAAGGGTTTCTCAACTCAGGAACAACACGAGCTTTAACAGTAAGTGGGTTAGTGTTTTTCTTGCCAGAATGGTTAGCAAGTAGGCTAAGGATAGTTCTAGCTAGACTTAAATTGGGAAAAAACCCTGAGCAACTGGGTTCAGTATCGTCATCCTCAGAATCAGGGGAGGCTTCCAAATTAGCAGGGACGGGCATTTTTTGGTAATGCTCCACAATTAATTTAATCAAGCCAGTATGTGAAATAGGGAATCTTCTAGGGTTTTTCTTATGTTCATCCAAACTTTTCCTCAAAGAATAGAGAAGATAGTAGGGGAAAGAAACCCTTATCTTGTAGCATAAATGGTTGAGCAGGGCAAAGTGATAACCATAGACCCTGGTGAAATGACCATCCACAATTATGTACTCCATGATAACGTGTAGAACCTTTCTCCATAGGGCTTTTATGGTGTTAGCTTCAAAGTAGCTGTTAGCAATTTTCACCAATTTCAGTCTTTCTTTCTCTTTTTTTGGAAATCTGATGATGACATTGTCAGAAAAAACCCTGTCCCTGAAATTTTTTCCCCATCAGTAGACATTCCCGTCACTTTAGCTATCAGGTTTTCATTGAGCTCAACTTTCCTACCAAAAAGGGTAAGATCCCCATTATCCCAATTTTTCTCAAAAATATCCATTGCCTCCTGATTGGAACCATGGAGCTTCTCCAGGAAAGGAAGTAACCCCCCACTTTTAACTTTATTCCAAGCCTTAACATTTCTTATGTGCATCTCATAGCTATTCGGCTCAATTATTTTCCTATCTCCACCCATCTTGGAAAACACAGTGGGGAAGATAGAGATGAAATATTTACTAGAACTAGTCCCGCCAAATCTAAGAACCCACAAAGTGTGCCAAGCCACCTTGCAGACTAAGCAACTAAGCTTAGTCCCATACAATCTAATGATTGTGATGTGATAACTCGATCCTGTCCTCATTAAAGAGATGAAACGCCTCTTGTCCATGTGATTTATCATAATTCAATAAAGCGCAAAAATTAACACTTAGATCACTAAAATTTAGCCAAGTGCTCTAATCATTTCTCCTAACCCCTTCATTAGCAAAAAAATCTGCTATAGATTTGGATTCTCTATAGGCATGTGAAATTTTAATGTTTTCAAACTTAGCAAGAATCAAGATGGCATCATCAATCCATGATTTTATTTTCCACGAGGCGGGGGGGACTTGCCACAAAGACAATCAATAATATTTTTGGAATCACCTTCAAGCTAGAGGTTTTTAAAGTTAAGACTTTGGGATAAATTTATAATGTGAAAAGCGTCAACAACCTCAGCCAAGTGATTGGTTTGGGAACCAAGAGGAGTGGCCATCACACTTAGAAATTTTCCAAAGGAGTCCCTTATGACTCTGCCACAGTCCGCCACCCCCAGATTACCTTTAGCCACATCATCAAAGTTAGCTTTGACCCATCCATTAGGCAGAAAAGACCGGTGAACACCCTCTCTATCCTTTTTGGATTTATTAGGGGCACAAGGTAAATCAAGACTTATATTACACTCCTTGGAAACTATAAGGTCATAGGAAAAATGAGCCACTTTCTCAAAATTTCTATCCTTCTGGGAGATAGCATTGACATTTTCTTTCAAAAATCTGATAATTTTATCAAAAACAATACCCACCAGAGCTTCTTTGTCTCTATAAATTTTGTTGTTGCGTTCTTTCCAAAGACCTGAAGCAACATGAGGGAAAGAGAAATCCCATAAAAACCTAAGAACATAATTGTGAGTCAGAGCTTTCCATTGAAGGAAGAAGTATTCAATAGACGAGGGAAAAACCCAAGAAAGATGCCAAAAACTAATTGTTTTTTCCCAGATTGAGGCAGTAAAAGGAGAATGAAGGAACATATGACACACTGACTCTACCTCCATCTTACAAAGAAAACATCTATTAGGTATTTGAAATCTGCATTTGCAAAGATTGTCAATCGTGAGCACCTTATTTTGGAGAAGGATCTAGAAAAAAATGTTGATTTTAGGGACCAGATGTTTGAACCAAGCCTTCAACTAGAAGGGAGGAGAGCCCTGGGAAGAAGTAATCCTAGAAAAGGCTAATGAAAAAAAATAGTTGCCCGAGGGTTCATCAATCCAGACAAGACGATCTTCCAATTGATCAGAGCAAAGTTTAACAGCCAACAAAGAAGAATGAATAGGAGCAAGAGCCTAATTGACAAGAGATAGATCCACCCATTTTCCATTCACTCTGTATTCTTTCACATAAGAACTGAAACAAGCTTTGCAATTCTCAACCCACCCACTAAAGGAATCAATTTTGTATAAGGGGCTCCTTGAACAACCATCTATCCTCCTAAAATCTAGTTTGGTTTCTGCTTCTAACTTGCCAACTAGTTCCAGAGTCCACAATATTTTTTCCATTGATCATATTATTCCAATAGATTGAACCTCTAGGAAGAAGATGGGAATCCTTTAGAATAATAAGAGAACAATTGCTCTCTAAATATTTTCTAGCTAGGATATCTTTCCATTCACCTGAAGATGAGAAAATTATCCATATTTTTTTTGCTAGAAGGATCTTGTCAACCATTATGATTCTTCTAAGACCTAATCCTTTGGTATTTTTTGGTCTGCACACTAGATCCCATCCAATTAAAGGTAGTCTTTTCTTTTCTTCGACACCTGACCAAAGAAATATTTTTTGAATCTTTTCTATGGCATCCATAAACTTAGCTGGAACCTTAAAGAGGCTCAGAGCATAGATTGGGAAATTCTAAAGAGAATCTTTGAGGAGTTGAAGTTCAATTCCCACTTGAATTAATAGAGCTCCTTTCCAACTAGCAAGCTTCTTGCTAAACCTCTTGACCAATGAAATCCAAAAGGATTCAGGAGGTTTAAGGCTTAAGGGTAAGCCAAGATAGGTGGTAGGAAAGGAGTCCACCCTACAACTAAGGATTCTGGAAATTTTGGTTTGTCTATGAGTTAGGGTGTTGAAGAAGAATAGAGAACTATTTTAATTATTAATCAGTTGTCTAGATGCTCTCCCATATTTATCGAGTAGAGATTTCAAAGTTTTACCTTTTGAGAGCGAGGCTTTACCCAATAGCATAGTATCATCAACAAATTATTGATGAGAACAAACCAAGTTGCTTGAGGAAGGGTTGAGACCAAGAAGGGATCTATTGTCAATCAAAATTTTTAGGTTTCTTCCAAGATTTCCAGCCATGATAGTGAATAAAATAGGAGAAATAGGATCACCCTGTCTTACACCTCTGGTACTTTGGAAGAAAGTAGTAGGGGATCCATTAACCATTATAGAAATAGAAGCAATAGACACAAGCTGTTCCACCATTTGAACAACCCTGTTGTAAAATCCAAAAGCCTTTAAAATCTTAAATAATAAAATCCAATGAAATCTGTCATAGGCTTTTGATATATCAAGATTTAATGAAAGCCTTTAGTATTAGATTCCACCAAGGAATGGATATTCTCATGCACAACAACAATAGAGTCAAGGATTTGTCTACCATGAATGAATCCATTCTGTTGAGGTGAAATCAAAGAAGGAAAAATAATTAAGAGCCTAGAAGTCAAAACCTTAGAGATGATTTTATAGATCGAATTACAGAGGCTTATGGGTCTGAATGCCTCAAAGTTTATCACTCTATGCTTCTTAGGGATTATAACTAGGAAGGTGGCGTTCAATTCTTTTAGGAGACTTCTGGATCCAAAAATTTCTTTTACAACATTCACCACATCGTCTCCAAAAATCTCCTAGAACCATTGGAAGAAAAACAAAAGGAAACCATCCGAACCTGGAGCTTTACTCCCATCAAAGGAGAAAACAACCCACTTGACTTCCTCATTGGTAGGGATAGTAGACATCATTGAGTTATTTTCCTAGTTGATTACTTTCGGTATAACATCTATTAAATGATCCTGATCATTTTGGTTAATTTCATCATTCTCAGAAAGAAGGTTTTTAAAGAATGAAACAACATTCTTTCTAATATCCTCCTCCTCCTCATACCTAGTACCATTCACTTCAATTTGAGATATTCTATTGATAGCTCTATGTTTTGAGGTCGATAGATGAAAGTACCTGGTATTTTTGTCACCTGCAGATAACCATAAAGCTCTAGATCTTTTCCTCCAAAAATCCTCCTCCTTTATGATAATGCCATGCATCTTAATGAGCAGCTCATTCTCTCTTTCCTTTGTATCATTCAAATATCCCTCATTTTTGAATTTATATTGAATCTCCCCCAGTTCCATCTGAAGGTCAGATTTGATCCTAAAGATGTTCCCAAAGGACTCATTTTTCCATTTTGTCAAGTTAAATTTCACTTCCCTTAGTTTTTTAGCTATTCTAAACATAGCAGTACCATAAATATTTATATTCCACCATTTCCTAATTTCCTCTTTAAAAGTAAGATGAGAGAGCCACATATTTTCAACTCTGAAAGGGATATTTTTCTTCTTTTTTATAGGATCCGCAACAAAACTAATAGGGAAATGATCAGATCCAATCCTAGAGAGAGCTTTAAGAGAACGATAATAATAAAAAAACCAATGATTGGAAACTAAAGATCTATCTAATCTAACATGTAGAAGATCCATCCCCTTTCTGCAATTCGACCAGGTATAGGAAGCTCCATGTAAATCTAGATCAATCAGCCCCTTGTTGTTAATGAAATTCTAAAGATCCTCTTTGCTCTCCGCATTGATCTGGGAACCTCCAAATTTTTCTCCATTCATTAAGGGCATATTAAAGTCACCCATAACAAACCAAGACTCTATAAAAAATCCTCCTAAAGGTAGCTAGATCCATCCAAAAGGATTTTCTCAGTCCTTTTCCATTAGGGGCATAGATGTTCAATTGGATCCAACTGAAATTATCCCTAATATGTGTGAATCTAGTAGCAATATGGTTTGTACCTTCCAAAATCAGATCCCCTTTGATTATGTGAGTATTCTAGAAGGTAGCAATACCTCCAAAAGTGCCATTTGAATTGTTTCCATGAGTACTACAATGCTGAAATAGTTTCACCTTTTCTACTTTTTCCTTTGGAATTTTTCATTTCTTGAATAAGAAGAATATCAGGCTTGTGATCTCTAAAAAAGTTGCGTAGAACATCCTACTTGTGGGGGCTATTGAGTCCCCTGATATTCCAAGACATAATCTTAATGAATTACCAGGGGATTTGAGCCATTCTAGGATGGTTTTCTAAGACCCATCCGCTATATCTTGAAAATTGTTATGCTCTCTTGTCCATTTAATAGAATTTTTTCCTTCGAGAGTTCTTTGATGCTCCACAGTCTGCCTTTGCTTTTGATCTGGTAGAAATACCACTTGGATTCTTCCATTGTTTGTTTTTATTTTTCTTTTTCTTTGATAAGATCTCTTCTTTATCAGTCTCTTCTTGGCTATCCATCTCTTTATTAGATTCCCATTCCTTATCAGTTAGGAGCCTTTGTTCCTAGGGTAATGTCTCCATGATACCATTCAAATGAAAAGATGAGAAGTTACTAGAAATTTTAGTTGAATGATCTAGATTTTTGAGGGAGTCCTTAACCACTTTGAAGGAGTTAGGATCCGTAAAGTGCTCTACACCCAAAGGAAAAAGATCTTCAAAGGAAGGGAGAGGGAGAGGGATGTTCAGCTCCAAGGATAGCCCCTAAATAGGAATATCCTCCAAGCCTGGGGTCTCATCATTTTTCTTTGTTGGGATTAGCTCATGGGAAAACGGGTTAGCATGTTGGTTCAATTTTTCTTCCCCAACCAACTGATCCTCATTGGATTCATTTTCCTTAATAGGTAAATTCTTCACAAGATCCTTATGTTGGGATTCCAACAGAGCCTCTCCATTATTTTCCATGACCACTTCAGCCTCATTAGAAGTGCTCTGAGCATTAGACTCTTTATTTTCTACATTTGAAACAAGCAAACATGATGGTTTCAAAATCTATATCCTACAACCAGGAACTCAGTTTTGACTGGATCTCGATCGATGAGGGAAGGTCAGCATTCTGAGAGACCCCTACACATTCTTGCAAATACCAACCTCTTTCTAGTAGCTTCCATTGAATCAATAGAAAGGAGCTCACCAAAGGAACTCACAATACCATAAAAGATATCTTCATTCTAGTATTCTAAGGGAAGGCCCAAAAGTTTGACCCATACTAGGACATTCTCAAAAATGGAGTCCGAAAGGTCCAAGTTAGAGGACCACTTCTTTAGAGCTAGGGAAGATTTCCCTATAACCCAAAGACCCCCACTTCTAACAACCAAGATGTCCTCTCTCCAAGTGAATTCAAACACAAAAAAACCCTTTGGAAGTGCTGCAACTGAGACTTTTCCATTCATTCTCCATTTATTTTTGATGAACTCCCTGACTACTTTAATGTTTGGTCTAGGGCCCATAAACTTCCCAACCAGGGTTCTTTCCATTAAATCAATATTATGATCAATTAACAAATTATACGCCATGTTTAACAAATTGTTTTAAATTCATTAAAGGGGTTTTCTTTTTTAAAGACTTATTAGTCATGTGCTCTATTCCTAAGATCAAATTAACAAGTATTTTTTTGAAAAAGTGGTTTCATTAGTATAGTTACGTCTTTTATTAGTAAGATTGAATAAAAAAGTATTCTTTTAAAAAGTTATTTTTTTATTTGAATATTAGTTATAATAATAATCACAAATGATTTTTCCAAAAAGGAAAGATGTTATAAGTAGTATCTACTCCGTAATTTTGGGAATGCAAGGAAATGATACACACACTTTGTATTGCTATTTTAATTGAATTTGAAGGTACACATTGTTTCAAGGGAACATCAAAAATATGTTACTAAATTTATACAATGATTTGTGTACACATGTATATATGTAAAAAAAATGTATGGCATTAAATGTAGAACAACAAAACCCACTCATTTCCCTCCATACCATATTGGCATAATGAAGTCCCATGGACTCTACCCAAACCCTCGACGAAGACAAGGATGAAATGCCCATGGGAGATAACATGGAGATTCATCATACATTATAATTTTAATTGAATTAGAAAGTGTGCCTTGTTTTGAGGAAATATGAAAAAAATGATAGTAAATCTGTACAAGTATTTGTTCACACATCTATATATATAACAACAAATATATGATGTTAAATTGAAAACCAGAAAACCCACACTCATTTTCTACCCTACCATATTGGCATCATGGAACCTCATGGACTCTAGCCAAACCCATGAGCAAGAGAAGGATGAAACACCCAGGGGAGATTTCATGGAGTTTCATCATACATCACAATAAAATCTTGGTGAGACTCCGGTGTTTCCATATATAATATTTGATATTTTTGTTCTTTCTTTGATGTGGCAACTTGAAAGAAAAAATGTATCCTAGGTTTTGAATCCCTTTGCATGCTTAAACCTAGTTCCTACAAATGGAATACAAGGGTATGTTAGTGGAAAAGCAAGGAGAATAAAAAAGGAAGGATAAAAAGAAACTATATGGATAAAATTAATATATACAATGTGAGGCTAAAAATCATGAGTAATTTTTACAATTAGTTAACCAAATCTATCTATTGACAATGGGAAAGTATCGTACTCACATACACTATTGATTGTGTTCAAAAAGGATGAGATGCATTGGACTGAGTCATAGAAGCATGAAAGAATTTGAATTAAAGAGTGTACAATACACTAATTTTCTTGAATGCATATTGTATTTCTGCAACAATATAAACAAAATAATATACATATACAATAAAAGAGGTTAGCGCTATTCGTTGTAAATAGAAATAGATAAAGTGGAATATTTTTAATGCATGGTATCTTGGTAAGGGATTTTCTATAAGCAATCTATTAGAGAATTTAAAAAGAGAGCTGTGGAAACAATGAGAAATGCAATGATTGGTAGCATGGGATTTGAAGGCAAAAAATGTAGTCACATACAAATTGAAAACCAAGCCAATCATGAAATTGTAAATGGTTTAGTTGAAAGGAGCAACAAACACCATTCTCATGTGCTTCCAGGGATAAACAATGTGATTCTATCAATAGATTGTTTGTCTGCTCAAAAGCACATTAGAGCAGTGTTTGTTTTCCATCCATAACCATGCAAACCCACGCTCATTCTCCTCCCTACCATATTGACATCATGAAGCCTTGTGGGCTCTAGCCAAACCCCCAAGAAAAAAAAGTAGGTAAGGTCCATGGAAAATATCAAGGACTCTTATCATATATCACACGATAATAAAAAATAGAGAAATTGTAAAACAACTATTAGTAAAACACTTAAAAATCACAAGTGATAGATTGTTGAGAACTCACATTAAAACATAACATACCATCCCCATCCCACGTGATAGAAAAAAATGAACCACTGGGAATCCCACGCGTTGGAAAAAATGAACTATTGGAGACTTAATGGATGAAGACAGATGATGACAAGGAAAAATGACACGTTGATCGACAAACAAACAACAAGTTCAAGTGAGAATTTCAAATTTTAAAATCAAGCGGGAATTTCAATTTAAAAAATTAATGAATTATATAATTTGTTGGTCAACAATTTTTTATTTTTTTTGCAGGTCCATCCATTAACGAGAGAAATACAAAAAGATAAAAATCGCTGTTGATGTTGGATTTTCAGGTCCAACAAGGTATGATATTACCATAACATCATTTTAAATTTTTCTCTACTAATTTTTAAAAATGTGAAACTATTGTAATTTGTAATGTATATTTAGAAGTTAAATGTTGAAATTTTCCAAAATTTTTTAGTCAGTTTCTCCAAAACCTATTGGCAGAGGACTTCTGTAATTTTTTTGTGCAAATTTTGCTGGTGATTCTATTATTGGCAAACAATTTTGGAGAAATTTCTTGAGAATCTTAATCTTCAGTTGGAAGAAGTAGAAAATGGAAATATTGTAGTTGATTACTTCAACCAAGGAAGAACATATGATCTTGTTTTTATGGACAAAGAAATGCCTCGCATGGATGGACATGAGGTGAATAAATTTAATTTTTTTAATATCTATAGTTTTTTTATTGTTTTGGGAAAAGTTTGTAAAGCCATCACCTTATTTTCACTTCATTCCTTTTTCAGGTATTGGATGGAAAAAAAATTATGGTAAATTTTGCATGACCTTTTTGGCATGATATTGGTGTGGATCCCCCAAGGGCTGTAGGCCCACCTTTACAAATTTTGGAGGAGAATAAGGAATAGGAAAAGGTGGGGAAAAAGGGCTGCTAAAAGGTTGTGATTCCATGTCACAGGCTTAGAAAAATAATGAGAAAAAGAAAACGAGTAAGCAAAAGGAAAAGAATGAAGAAAAGAAGAAAAAACTCCCATCAAGCTTGAACAAACAAACATTTACTGAAGATTTGAATGATTAAAGAAGCCTCAAACATGTTTTTTGTTTGTGGTCAAATTTATTAGCATATAATTATTAGATTGGTGTAGCTTTTAGCAAAATATTCTTACTAATAATTTGTAGGTAATAGGTCATTTGAATGTAATATAAGAATTCACTTTCATAGTGAGGACTTGCTTATGTTACAGATAATAGAAGATAAAACGAGGACATATGTTATTGTTTGTTATTTCATCCAAGTTGGAGACTTTTCTCTTATCATTCCCATTAGCTTTGTTTTTATAATATATTTTTATGTTATTTTGATCTTTAGCTATTTGTTATTTCATCCAAGTTGGATACTTTTCTCTTATCATTCTCATTAGCTCTATTTTTATTATATATTTTTATGTTATTATGATCTTCTCTTGGAAATGCAAGGATTTGAATATGAAGTATGTTGTATTTACAAGTCCCATTGATATTATTTGGATATATGTCAGCTTGAGTATTGTTTCTTTCTTTTTTAATAATAATTTTTTTGTTTAGTATTATCTTGAGAGAAGTGGGTTTTCATTCTTTGACATAGATTTAACAAATTTCACATTTTTTTCAGTCATATTTCTGGATTTGTAATGTTTGGTGTGTATATTCTGTATGTACAAGTCCCATTGATCACTCTTTAGATAGCTGTGGACTTGAGTAGTCTTTCTTTCTTTCTCTATAGTAGAGTTTATGCTTAGTATTTATCTTGTGAGAAATAGGTTTCCATTCTTTTATAGATATTTAACAAGATTTACCTTTTCTCTACAATAATATGTTGTCTGACTTTTTCATTTTTCAAGCTTTGCAGGTTATGAAAAGGAAAGGATAGTTTTTTTCATTTGTTTTTTATAAAGGAAGAAAGCTTCACACTTGAAAGTATTCACAATATAAAGGAAGCCTCACCTAATATTTAGGAAGAAAATGAGAGCTCTAAAAATGTTGAACTCATTGAAATGCTATAAATGCATAAAATATCTCATTATAGAGAATCAATCATTTTCATTTAGGGATTTTTTTCCTATTAGAGGAATATCTTCCTCATTTCTATGATCTTCAATTGTATAAAATCTTTGGGTATGAAAACCCTTCCATGCAGCATAGTTTTTTACATCTAATCTATGTAAAGTTGATGTTATCAATAGATGGACTTTTTGTGTAAAAAAATCTATCCTCTTGAAGAATACATCAAATGCATTTTTCCCAATCTACTTTATGTTCTATATTAGCATCTAAAACAATATGAAAAAATGGGTGAAGAAATAGAGATAGTCTCAATTTCATGCACTAGTATCCAAAGTATTATGAAGAAATTAAATTTTAAAATGTTGGATTTAGAAGATAGTGATAATTTTAAATTTTATGCATCATCCTCAAAATATGAAAATATGCACTCAAAACATACCTAGATGGTTATAAATCACCTAAAGTTAATAATTTAAGATGTGTATACTTTAACACAAAGTCTATGTAACAGGTAGGCAATAACATTTATATTATTGACGAAAGATGTGCCACAAATTTTTTGGGTTCATCTACCAAATTAATGTCATCATCATATGAATGGGTACATCATTAGAAAATAGTGACAACACACTGGCCCCTATTAGTTATTTCCAATTTTGGAAAACACACTATCCCTTATTAGTTATTTCTAGACATCTTACATTCTAATAATGTCCCCTATCCACTTTTCCTACATAGGGGACAATGTATTTTCCAACAATGCAAACAATGTGAACATTTTTTTTGTTCCAATCATATGAAGAAAGTGAAATGCCATTTTTATTGTAACCAAAGATTTGTTCTAAAATTTGAAGGTGGACTTCATTACATAATTGACAAGGGACAGTGTGTTTTCCAACACTGCCAATTTTTAAGGAAATAATTGACAAGGGACGTGTTTTCTAACATTGCAAATAATGTGAGAATATTTTTGTTCCATGTTGGAAAACACAATGTACCCTATTAGTTATTTCTAATGTTGGAAAACACACTATCCCCTATTGGGGAACACACTATCCCTTGTTGGAAAACATACTGTCCCATATTGGAAAGTACACTGTCCCCTATTGGAAAGCACACTGTCCCCTATTGGAAAACACATTGTCCCCTGTTAGTTATTTCTAATGTTGGAAAACACACTATCCCCTTCTAGAAAACACAATGTCCCTTGTTAGTTATTTCCAATGTTGAAAAACACACTATCTCATGTTGGAAAACACATTGTCTCATGTTGGAAAACACATTGTCCCTTGTTAGTTATTTCCAATGTTGGAAAGCACGCTATCTACTATTAGTTATTTCTAGACATATTACATTCTAATGATATCCCATATCCACTTTTACTACACAGGGGACAATGTCTTTTCCAACACTGCAAACAATGTGAGCATTTTTTTTTCCAATCATATCAAGAAAGTGAAAAACACACTGCCCTTTGTTAATTATTTCCAATGTTAGAGAACACATTGTCCCTTGTTAGCTATTTCCAATGTTGGAAAGTGGAAAACACACTCTCACCTATTAGTTATTTCTAATGTTTGAAAAAACACTATCACCTATTAGTTATTTCTAGAAATCTTACATTCTAATGATGTCCCCTATCCACTTTTCCTACACTTGGGACAGTGTGTTTTCCAACACTGCAAACAATGTGAGCATTTTTTCATTCCAATCATATTTCCAATGTTGGAAAACACATTGTCCCATATTAGTTGTTTCTAGACATCTTACATTCTAATCATGTCCCCTGTCCACTTTTCCTACATAGGGGGCAATGTGTTTTCCAACACTGCAAACAATGTAAGCAATTTTCCTACACAGGGGACAGTGTGTTTTCCAACACTGTAAATTCATAAGGAAATAATTGACAAGGGGTAGTGTTTTTTCCAACACAACAAATAATGTGAGCATTTTTTTGTTCCCTATTGGAAAACACATTGTCCCTTGTTAGTTATTTTCAATGTTAGAAAACACACTATTCCCTGTTAGTTATTTCTAGACATCTTACATTCTAATGATGTCTATTGTCCATTTTTCCTACATAGGGGACAACGTGTTTTCCAACACTGCAAACAATGTGAGCATTTTTTTGTTCCAATCATATCAAGAATGTGAAAAAAACACTGTCCTTTGTTAATTATTTCTAATGTTGGAAAACACATTGTCCCTTGTTGGAAAACACACTATCCCATGTTAGTTATTTCTAGACATCTTACATTCTAATGATGTCCCTATCCACTTTTCCTACATAGGGGACAATGTGTTTTCCAACACTACAAAAAATGTGAGAATTTTTCCTACACAAGGGACAATGTGTTTCCCAACATTGCAAATTCATAAGGAAATAATTGACAAGGGACAGTGTGTTTTCCAACACTACAAATAATGTGAGCATTTTTTTGTTCCCTATTGGAAAACACACTATCCCCTGTTAGTTATTTCTAATGTTGTTCTAAAATTTGAAGGTGGAATTCATTACATAATTGACAAGGGATAGTGTGTTTTCCAACACTACAAATAACGAGAGCATTTTTTTGTTCCAATCATCTGAAGAAAGTGAAAAACACACTATCCCCTATCAAGGGACAGTTGGAAATGTTATTTTTACTATAACCAAAGAGGTGTTCTAAAATTTGAAGGTGGAATTCATTAAATAATTGAAAAGGGACAATGCATTTTCCAACACTGCAAATTCGTAAGGAATAATTGACAAGGTATAGTATGTTTTCAAAAACTACAAATAATGTGAGCATTTTTTTCTTCCAATAAAATGAAGAAAGTGAAATTCTAGTTTTACTGTACCAAATAGTTCTAAAATTTTGAGGTGGAATTCATTACATTGTTGGTGTGTACAAATCAAAAACTTTTCATAAGGAAATATCTAAAAAGGGACAATGTGTTTTTCAATACTCCAATGATGTGAGCATCTTTCATAAGGAAATAATTGATAGGGGACAGTGTGTTTTCCAACACTGGAAATAATGTGAGAATTTTTTAGAATTAAATAATTGACAAGGGATAGTGTGTTTTCCAACAATGAAAATAATGTGGATGTCATTACATTTTTGGTGTGTACAAATCAAAAAAAATTCAATGTCTTCAATACTTTTATGTAGCTTTGTAGCCACTTTTTTCTCAACTTTGAGAGTGTCTTTACGATTAGAGAATGATGATGTTTCTTTTAACAAGTTCTTTACAAGACTTGTCTACCTTTTTAGAGACTCCTTTCATGTCTTTGCTCAACTGATTCTCTTTTTTTGCACTTAGATCTAATTTTTCCTTTTCCTTGTCATCTATTTCCAATTGTATTTGTTCCATGGAATTCTTAAGTTAAAGAATATTTGAGTTCATTTGCTCAACTCCACTTATAGCATCATCTATCACATTGTTTACTTGCATAAATTCATATGGAATACAAAACCTCTTGACTTTATCCACTTCTACATTGTCATTTTCCCATTGCACATACTACACATGCACCTTCCTCAGCTTCTCAAGAGTGGGAAGAATCTCTTGAGTCAATACACTATCCATCTCATTCGCTTTTGTATACTTATTCAAATTCCTTTTCCATTTCAACTTCACACTTGAGAAGGAAGAATATCTTAAGTCAATACATTATGTGTTATCATTATTCCAAACCATTTGTCACCATCCCTCTTCATTACACCAGCTCAAAAAAATTATCCCTATCCCTATCCAAAAAAATTATCCCTATCCCTCCTTGAAGCTATAAATCAAATTTGGGTGCCTATGTCCCATAATCCACCATCACATCTCTCCCTCCTACTAAGTCTATTTTGGATCCTTCTACCCACCCTACCCTACCACACCCTATATCACTCCTTCCCTCTCTCCCTCACACACACTCTTACCTCTCTTCCTACATCTCCCTCTTTCCCTCTCTCTTAGCCCCTCCCTATCTCTATCTCCACTCACCCACTCCCTATCTACCTACATTTCCCTTAATCCATCCCATCCCACCTCTGGATATGTGCAGGATCATCATGGAAAAAATAGGCCCTTAAGTAGCAAAAAATTCAGAAAAATCAGTGTTAGGCAACATGACGTAAAAATTTGAATAATTTATCTATATTATTTCAAAAATATGTAAGAATAGAATCTATATAAAATTTAATGTAGTTTCTAAACCACTAGGTTTATTTAAAAATAAATAAAATCTATTTGGTAAAAAATTGAAATTTCAATGTAGTAGTACTTAAATTTTTGGGAAAAAATAAGTAGGTGTCTGTCTGACCACCCTAACCATAATAAAATGATAATATTTTTTTATAATATTTTATATATAAGTAGAGGACTCATGTCGGATGTGATGCATATTTTTTTTGTATTTTTTTCCAAGTAAATAATTAATTATGATTTTTTTATTAAAACTTTTTAAAAAATATAAAAACTCGTATGTCTATCCACCTTAACTTGGTCAAAACTTCATGAATTTTTTATTTTATTTTTTTAATCCTATAGTATGTGAAGCATAGAATGTGACACATGTTTCAGATTCAAAAAATGTGACACTGTTTGAAAGTTATAGATGTTTTTCAATCAGCCTATTGATCAGGACTTTAGTCGTAATTCTAATAGAAAATGAATAATAATTATTTATTAAATTCAAATTAAAGCATAACTTATATTGGTGAAAAGTTGAGAATCTCCTCTAAAAAACCTTGTAGTTTCATCAATTTTGGGTAAAAAAAATCATCAGCCACATAACCTACAAATACCCATAATATTGCCACTTTTTGACCCATCATGATCCTGCACATACCCCTCTCTTTCTACCTACATCTCCCTCCTTCCCAACTTCCCTCCTCTATCTACTTCTCTCTCCCTTTCCCTCTCTACTTTCTTGATTTTTATCTACTTCTCTTTTCTACCATTGTTTATGATGAATTTATAGCACTTATATTTATTCTTGTATATATTTCTAAAGAGACTTCTCCTTTGTACTAGATCTTTATCAATACCATCATTGTTTTAAAAAACTCTAGTTGCTCTATCAATTTCAACTTAAATAATTCATAGCTTCTATAAGGAATTTGAATATTTTAAACTTTCATCCACATTCCTTACAAATAAATTTGAGGAAAATTATGAATGATTAATTAGGATTATTGCATCAATTACATGGTAAAAAAGGGCCTTAGATTCAATTATTTAAATAATCAATTATAGTGTAAATATGGATAACATTGATCATTTATAGTTTCACTAGTTCATTATTCAATTTATAATGAAAATATGGAAAACATTGGTAAAAAAAGTGTATTAACTAAAAATCCATATTGAACTTAAGAATTCCATGGAATAAATACACTCCTATATACTTCACTCTATTGCTCCTCTTTCACCATCCCTCCTAACCTTCCTCTTCCCATAGGTGGAGAGAGGTATAGAGGGATAGAGGGATAGGGGGAGGGAGAGACATGGAGAGGTAGGTAAAGAGAGGTAAGGTTGAAGGAATAGAGGGATAGGTAGGTAGAGAGAGTTATGGGAGATAGAGAAAGTAGAGAGGGAAGAGGAGATAAAAGTAGATAGAGGAGGGAAGTTGGAAAGGACAGAGAGGTAGGTAGAAAGCGAGATGGGTGAGATGGATTGAGGGTAAGGTAGGTCAAGAGGGAGAGGGTGAGTGCATATAGAGAGAGGGAGGGAGGGAGAGATAGAGAGAGGGAAGGATGGAGAGAAGAGAGAGAGAAAGAGGGAGGGAGAGGTGTAGGTACAAAGAGGTAAGGTGCAAGGAATAAAGAGAGATGTAGGTAAATCTAGATACAAAGGTAGGGTGGGAGAGGTATAAAGAGAGAGATCTTGTGAGAGAGAGAGAGGGGAGGGAGAGGTAGATAAATACTTTTCAAATCTATCTCTCCCTCCCTCACTCACTGACTAGTACCTTATGTTGTTTCTACAATTGTGAAATTTTATATGGACTTGGACATTCTAACCTTTTCAACTTTAACTTATCAATAATCTCTTTTGGTGCTAAAATATATTTACTACCATTGTTTGAATTTATAACACTTATATTTAGTCTTGTATATATTTCTAAAGAGACTTATCCTTTGTACTAGTTCTTTATCGATACCATCACTTTTTAAAAAAACTCTACTCACTCTATCACTTTTTTCTTTAATAATTCATACCTTTTATAAGGCATTTGAATATTTCAAACTCTCATCCACATGAAATGTAATTTTAATTAGTTCTACTCTCTCAACCCAAAAGAATTTGTAATTAGCGCTACTCTCTCAACCCAAAAATTATAATGAAATGCAATATTTTCTTGGTAAATGAAGTTATATTATATAATAAAAAATATTGAGGGGCCAAAGTACATTGTCAATTGAATTGTCTAGTAATTTGAAGTTGATATTGTATGTAGATGATGGGTTGTATTTTCTCTCAAATGAAACTTATGCCTTATCTTACATGATTATATTGTTATTTGTTGAAGCTCAAGGAGATATAAAATTTGTACTTGCAAGATCATAGTGATTCTCTTTCAAGTGTAAGACTTTAGGGTCAATGGATTGTCAAATTTCATGCAATTTTGAGTGAGTGGGGATTGGTGGTGATCACCACAAGTAATTGGAATGAACAACACAATTTTTTTTGTTATTATTTTTTAATCTTGCCAAACACTCTATTAACAAGCCTTGAAACAACCCATAATTTAAAAATGAGCATAACTTGATGCCTAATGACAAAAGCATTGTGCAAGATAGCATTTTATTTGCAATTTGAAGAGTATATCATCCACATTTGTTTGAATTAAACCATGCAATTGGAACCTCAAAGGATTTCAACATATGTTTATTATGCAATATTAAGTAAGTCATTTCTTGGAAACAAGTGTGTAGAGTATAGGAATGTAGTTCCAAATTGCACCATGCAATTTTTATTAGGAAATCTGATTAGAAACAAATGAAGCTGCGAATATTTTACATAGGATAATAAATTCTCTCTTCATTTTTTCATTCAATATATATTACATATTTATAGGATTCTGAAATATTATTTCATAGGAAACAACTCTATAACAACTCCTAAACATATGAGTTGTTTTAACAACTTAACTTCCTACAAACAAGTTGGTATAACCATTATACTAACCTATTTAACAAACCATGTGACTAATACTAATATTAAGTTGTTTCCCAACAACTTATTATGATACTTATTTATAACACATAAAAACTCTAATTTTAAACACCTATGTGAAAAATAATTCCCAACACCCCCCCTTAGTGTGAAAATGGGGTGAAAGTACATCATAATACTTGTTTGACCACACACAATAGCTTACCAAACAATATAAGAATAGAGTAGAGACATACACATCTAGTCATGTCAAGCAATAGTGAAACTAGCCTCACTATGCTTAGTGTACTTTTATCCAAGGATAGGGATGAACACATCTACCCATGGATCCAAGGATAAGGACTAACACATCTATTCGAGGTCTTACATAAAGTTTGGATAGGGACAAACACATCTATCCAATATCAAGGTTATTGATAGGGACATACACATCTACTCACACCAATTACAATTGGGGACACACACATCCAATTATAATCACAAATTTATGTGAATAGGGACAAACACTTCCAATCACTTACACCATCTTGTGAATGGGGACAAACACATCCATTCACATACAACCAAGAAATGTGGTTGGGGACATACACATCAAACCATAGCTTACAAAGCTTGAGAACCAAGTCCTTGTCATGTATGTAACCACCATTATAGATCATTTCCACTCTAATCACAAATGATATGAGATGGTTGCTGCTGCCACCTAGAAACCAATCTTGGATTTAGTCATTTTGGCACAAATAAATTTGTCATTAATGCAATTATGCGGCCTCATCGCTAGTGACTGATGAGAGGTTGCTAAGTATCCTCTAGCCTCTAGTGCCTCCATCCTCCAATAAAATTGCTACTTATCAAAATTTCCTTTTGAGGATCATTTCATCAATTGTGAGGATAAATTATATCCTCCCCCCCTTGATGTGAAATTCTTGGAAGGAGTGTTAGGTACCACCGATCATGCACTCTAGTTATAATTGAGATAATTTTATTTTTTTATAATACTTCGACACTTTTACATGACAATAAACCTTATTCTAAAAATAATAATACAACTTGACTATGCCACAAAAGATCTCTTTATGAAAAAACAATAAATTATAATAAAAACTTACTATTATGAAAACGCCTCCCCTAAACCTTCCATCATGATGAGGAGCAATGTGAACATAATCAAGTTCATAAGGCTCTGTAATTCCATGTTGAGGGGAATGAGAACCTGCATGAAGGTAATCCCTCCTTCCATTCATATCAGATTGGTAATGTAGTTGAATTCCTTACTAGCAGGGACAGATAATGAAGATGAGATATAAGACTATTTCAAAGGATTTAAAAGAAATTGGTCTTGAATCTCATGCTCGAGCTTAGAAGAATTGACATATCAGAAGCCTATGGGACTCGACATGCTCATATTATGGATACAAGGGATCAAAATTTATTAAGTGAAGTCACATGACTGCTTCAGATCAACAGTTAAAATGACATTGCACTACAAATGGAACTTGAAGCTTTCGCTACACATCTCCAACGTCTCTCGCCTCAGCTATCTTCCATCCCCGTGCAACAGGTAAGGGAGCGAGGGAGGAGTGTGCATAGTGGGAATAGGCATAGATCAGATAAAGCGTTAACTCTCCTAAGTGGGCACCCTAATTTGCAATCATTGGAAGAACTAATTATTGTATGCTGAACGAAGCTTTCGTAACTAAAATCCACTACTCTCGCTGATCTTCTAAACCATAATGGATTTGACGATAATTTTTTTTAAATTCGGTCAGTGTTGGAGGATTCATAGGTAAAGTTGGAAAAGATACACATATGCTGATCTAGTGGATATATTTACAAAGGCGGTGACAAGGGAGAAGTTGAGCTTCTCTTCAGCTTTGGTTGACCTTCAAGGTTGAATTCAAGATAATAGAGTAGTAGGGTCCAAGGTGCTTATTTTCAATGGGAGTTGTAAGTGTAGTCATGTCATCCTGGATCAATCTCTAAGTGGGAGATTGTTTGGTGTGGAGCCCGATCAATATCCAAGTGGGAGATTGTAGAACTCTAGTCTAGAAACTTCTAAGCTTGTTATAAGAAGTTGGGATGAAAATTACAGTATGAAGGAAAAAACAATTATTCACAAGATTGTAATAAGTTTTGCATTGGATAATAAAACTATTGGATGGCTATGGTCTTGTGGATGTAGCCCTGATTGGATGAACCATGTTAAATTCTTTGTGTTATAATTTTTCTGTTTGTTTCATTTATTTGTTTATTGATCAAATTTGTATTTAATTGTTAGATATCTTCCTTCTAACCCTAACACCTTCATGATTTCTCTACTGCCAAATCTTGCTAAGATGCATAATTTATTTCATGTTTCATATCTTAAGAAGTATATTCCAGATAATAATCATATAATTGATTGGAATGCACTTCAACTTCAGGATCCAGGTGTGGTCATGATCAAGTCTCTCAAAGTGCACAAAACTCACAGGCTCCACCTGCGTAAAAAAGAGGTATTGCAATGCAAGGTATAGTGGGACTAGTATGATTAGGATGGTGCCACATGGGAAGATTACCATGAGATCAAACAAAAAATTCCCCATCTCCTGCTTGATTTTGAATTTTTTTTTAAAAAATTTCATTTGTTTTGTTATATGTTATGATACTTTAAATCATCGGGGATGATGATTCATAGGGGGAAGATATGTTATACCCCACATATGAATTACTAATTACATTCTACTTTATGGTAAATGCAATGATGAAATATGTGATTGTGAAATTTTAAAAGATGAATGCAATGATGAAGTATGCGATTATGAAATTTGGAAAGATGAATGCTATGATGAATTCATGTGATGTGATGTTTTTGCATTTAAATGAATTACTAATCAATATGTATTGATATGATTATGAGGTAAATGTTAATGAATAATTATTTGGTTGTTTCTTGAGTGGAATTACAAGATCATTTTTTCATGCCCTCCAGAGGGAGAGTATCACCCATGAGAAGGGTAAAGTTAAAGGCTTATTAGCAATTCCATCTAAGTTTTCTTTGCACCATGTAGGTCAAGTGTTTGAATCTATTTAATCAATGCACATGTAGGGTTGTCAATAACGTCTTGAAGGTAAGTTAAACCTAGTCATTACTTAGCCTTGTTCTCCTCGCTTAATTTGGGTTGTGAATCAATTGGGGTAATTGGTACCCATTTTTCTTGTATAATATATAAAGGTGCACACATATATGTGTGTGTGTGTGTTTGTGCGTGTGTGTCATTAAAAGGAATATATATATATGTATGCTCATATGGATATATATACCTACATACACTTACAACGGGTATATGTCGATGTATGTATATATATGTTCATATGTGTGTATATATACATATATGTATATTTATGATAATAGAATAATACATGCATATATATATATATATGTGTGTGTGTTATATATTGTACTTTGCTATTTTATGTCAACAATATTTAAATATGTACATGATAATAGAAGCATAATGGGAAATAGTTGATATTGGTTATTTTATCAATCTTTGTTAATTGGAAATAACGACAATATATAGTGGCAAGATATATCAATCACCAACTTTATATATTATCAACACTACTTTGAAACATAAATGGTTAAATAATTTGTAAGTATTTTAGTTACATTTCAATATTTTGAGTGGCTAATTAAGCTGTGGTATAAAGAAAATTGTCTTGGACCAATTTGACTGGGAGCATATAACTCAAAGGAAACATAGTTTACGTTGAAGTATTGCACCAACCTTATATCAGACTAGTTGCACAGGAACAACCACTAAGGTGGCAACTTATGAATATTTATTTTATCTTTAAAACTACCAACCAATGTGGAAATTGGATACATATGGTTTGGCATTGAAACTAACTTCAAATATGCTCAAATATTACTGTTTCATCATAGAAAATGTAGCTTTTATCTTGCTATCATAACCACCCACATCTATTTTGAAAATGGATTCTCACTAATGTTTGGTTCATGGCATGATGAGGTGGAAAAGGTAGTTACTTTTTAGGTTCCAAATTGAATTAGCAAATCAATTATTTGGTTTTATCAAGAATCCTAGATAGAAAAAGCTTATGCCAAGTTGAGAAGCCAGTTAGTTATTGGGCTGGATAAAAGAACTTGGAGAGTTTGAGAGAGGATTATCAGTATTATATCTTTTCATTTGGGAAAAATAGTTTGAGATAGTGTAGAAAAGAAGAGTTTTGAGTTGCTAGTTGAGAAAAGATATAGTGTGTTACCTATGTAGAAGTTGTCACCTTCAAAGCTGGCATAATCTAGCTTGAGTAGTTGAGTCTATTACATTCTTATGGAGAAAATTAGTTTTTGTTTGTGTATAATGTAAAGGAGTTACAAAAATAAGAAATATATTGTAGAATGTTAAACTTTCAAGAGTCTAAACTCCAAGTGTTGAGAATGAACACCATTAAACAAGCAAGCAATCTCTTCATTTTATTACTAGTGGAAATAAGTTATTTACTTATTGGAATGGTAATGGTTTTCCTAAACTACTTGAGGAAATTGTGACTATAATATTTCTTATGCAAGTATCATTGAATCTTATTTTCAATCTCTCCTATTGAAATAGTTTTTCTTGGGTTTATTGGAATTAGTAAGGGGTAATTTTACTCTTAAACCCTCTTTTGAAAAGAAATGATTGTGACAAGAGATTGAAATCTTCCACTTAAACTTAGATGCTCTTTCTTTATTTTTGAAAGGAAATTGTTCTCTTCTTTCTAGTTGGTAAGATTTTGGGCAGAATAATTTGTAAGTATAATGCATTAAAGAAATCTATGGTGAAAAAAAGTTGAACCACATTTTCTATGTTGTCATTGAACCAAAGATGATTTAGGTAAGAACCAAAGAATTGGTAGAAAATTCTAAAGAACACTTAGTGCCAAACCCTTGATAAAGATGTCTACCAATGCAATATGCTAGTTATTCTTTGTATTGTTTTACAATTATCTTGTTGAAGAGTTTATAATTTAAAATAGAATCTTTTAAAAGAAAAACATCACTATTTGTATAGAAAGACTAAACCCTAAAGGTGATTTATGTTTCTTTCGAGGGGAAACACCTGTCAAATAGGGTATTTTTTTATGATGTCATTATACCATAAAAGGACTAGGAATGCCAAATTATTATAATTTTTTGTAAAATTTTGTCAAAATTTTATGAGAGTAGTTAGTTACGTGATGTAACGTAGGAGTTGAAAGTAAGTAATAACCAACCAACTTAGTTGAGTTTTAATTAGGCAGTCAATGTTTGATAAGTAAGATCTTTCAATATGTCTAACCATTGGTCCAACAACAAGTTTGATTCCACTTTAGTTAGATACGATTATCCAAGTTGAGTAGAGGTGTATGAAAAAATGAATCCACTCATAAGTAGTGGTTGAACATAGTACAAATACTTTGGCCAAAGTGAGTGCAATAGTCTTTTCTTACACTTGTCGATTCACTGTGTTCTATAATTTCCTAACTAATAAAATTTATCATTTATAGTTGGAAGGTATCCAAGTTGATTGATGGTATTGGTTGATTAGGGCACAACACTAGAGCTTAGATTACAATACTAGAGGGTTCTTAACTATACCCTTTGTTGAAGGGTAAGGCCACTTTCAGTTAGGAAGGTGTATGCGGGACCACTAGTTTATGGTTGGAGGTTAAATACTTGGGTGATGCTCTCCCTCTTGTGGATGATAAATTGAGTCTTGGAAGATATAAAGTATCCAAATATGGTATCTTTTACCTTGTTCCTTAAAAGTTAATATTATATCTTATTTAATTGTAATCATTCATTATTGAAATGAAAAATGAAAAAATTGGTTATTCTTTTTAGTTTAAAAAGTAAAGTAAGTTTGGTATGAAATGTTTATAAATATAATCATGCAATTGCATTTTCAATTATTGATTTTATTTTTTTTATCCTATTTTTATGATCTTAATTTATTATTGTTTGGTAAATAAAAACCAAGAAAATTCTTGTAGAAGGAGGTGGTTGTTACAAATAGAAGTATTAAGATGAGGATTAGAATTGATATTGATGGTGGAGAGATGTTTTTGGTGGTCTACAGTGTGTTGTATGCTCTCTCCTATTTTTTTTTCTGAAGCATATGTTGCTAAAATAAAGTTCTATCCTCTACAAGTTGATGAAAAACTTATGTTATAGGAAGTTGTGTTGATCTCTATTGGGGAGAATACTTTACATTCCTCTGCTATTTAATATATGGCCTTGTAGTTTGGAATTTTTAGTTTTTGTTTCATGGATGTTGCATTCCTATCTTTTTAGGTCACCAATATTTTTGAGGAGGTTTTTTTGAGTTGTAGAAGGTTGTTAGTATTGTTGATTGTCAAGTCTGGTCCAGAAAATGCTCCACTTTTCTCCATATTGATGTCTATGCTCTTACAAATTTGTGAATATGTTTTCAATGTCTGTGTAGTGTCCTAGTTCAAATTTTGTGTGTTGAAGTAGTCTGTAAGTAGATCTATTAATGTTATATCCCATGGTTGAGTTTTTTGTGCTTCTAGGATGAAGTATTATATTTATGTTTGATATATGGTGGTTGTTGGCAGCATGAAAATATAAAATAAGTTTTTGGAAGTGTCTTTGGATGTTCTAAGAACATATCTTTATTATCTTCACATTAATGTTTAATCTCTTTTGGTGTTGTATTATGTTTGAGTTAAGCTTCTTTAGAGCCAAGTTCCTTTCAAGATTAACAACTTGAGGTAAAGCACCTGTAGAATAATCAAAAACTTCATATCATTATATTATTATTACAAAATTTCTTACAATCATGCATACAAATTTCTAATCATCCAGATCACTCGAGGCATAGGAGAGAGCATATGTTTGATATTCAGAAGTTGGGGCCTTAAATCTAGACTCTAGACTTACATCCAGAAATCTTCTGATGCCAAGAATGAGGCATCCCCAACAATTTATAGAGGGGGTAGAGCTTGTAGCCTCAAGGAATTTTACAATGAATTTAAAGTCCATCCATACAAGAATGACATGTGTCCCACCACCTACTACACTATAAACACTAACATAGTGGAGAAAAGAAAAGACAATCACCTTTTGGATACCTGTAAGTGAGAAGGGCCCACTTAACACTCGTAAGTGGATACGAGGATGTTGATTTTTATGATAGGGTTGCTTCTTGTTGTCACTTCTTAATGTGGATGATGTCACAACACAAACAAGCCCATGTGCTAGCATTAGAAAGGGATAGGATCAAGGAGTTTCTCAGGTAAAGGGATAAAGATGATATGCCAATCTTGGGAGAAAGCCTGTAAAATATAATATGATTGTACCACATAATCTTGTGAATATGCACAATCCAATTCAATCCTTCTAGCTAATCATGCTAGCTTAAGATGGATTTCCATGTTTTCAATTTGGACTTTAGCCTCCGATCTACCTTCTAGAACATAAAACTCAATTCCAGGGAATTCATATCTAGTTTTGGGATAATATGTTAAATATTGTTTCATACTTTCAAGAATTCTTTCGCAAAGGTGAGGATGAATCAAATTGAAAATTCTTGTAAATATGGATTAAACCTTGCACTGGCTAGGTCTGCGTATTCTTCAAAATAATCTTGATCAAGACTTATCCTACCAATGAAACCATATTTGAAATTTTTAAGCAGGTTCATTTTGCTTTGTTTTGACCAGTTTATTCCAAAGAATCCTCTTACATAGATATGCAAAGCTCCATATTTGCTACACTAATGTTTAATAGAAGCTTCATTTAAACCCATGAGTTCTAGAAGTTATTTTTCTTCATCTTGGTCCATTATGCCTTGTCCATGGTGCCAACAAATAGTCATCTTGAGTTCTTGTTGCCATTTATCCAAAAACTAGAATTCAAGCAATAATTCCATAATATTATTGGGAAAATATGGAAAGGAGGTTCCATCATGTCTATAGAACATAGGAGTATTGTCTATTAGATGTAAAAATATGGCTCTTTAAAAATGATTTCATTATAGATGGATTCTACAAGCTCCCTTGTTAAGACATCTGCTAATGGATTATTTTCTCCTTTAATCCATTCTATGTCAAAATTATAACTGAGAAACCCAAAGTACCATATAGCCACTCTTCCTTGGGCAATGTCTTTGTTGGGCTTCTTTTTCAAGAAGCTTCTCATTGCTTGACTATCTATATGAACAGTGAATTTTATTGGCTTGAGGAAAATCTTGAATTTCTCCATTTGTTTCTTTATTGCCAAGATTTCCTTCTCATAAATATAGTATCTACTTTTAGTATAAGGGAAGGCTTTGGACCTATAGCAATAGATTCTCATTTTCCCATCTTCTTCTTCTTGTATGAGCACATTAGACCATGTTGTATCAAAAGCATCAATATATAAAAATAATGGTAAATTTGGATCCAGGATTTGGAGAGAAGGAAAATTTTAGCACTTAGATTTAATCCTTTGTTTTTTGTTGCCTTTAGAGACCATCCTTCCTTTTTTCCTTTTTTGAGATGCTCTTGGATGGCTTTCTTGTCTTTTTTCAATCCTTTGTAAAAGGGTGATACCTAGTTCAAACATCCAAGAAACCTTTAGATTTGCTTTTTGTCCTCTAATATATTAGGAAATTCTTGTATACATAGAAGAATAGGTGGTTGAAGTTGGACTTTTCCCTTATTAAGGTGAATATCAAGGAAATCTATTTGAGATTGACCAATTACCATTTTCTTAGTAGTAAAACACATTCCATGCTTCTTGATAGCTATGTAAAGCTCCTCCAAGTGCTGCAAATGATTAGTTTCTAAATCAGAAAATACAAGAATATCATCAATGCAGATTGCACAAAAATCCTTTAAATGTTTTAATGCTTGGTCCATTCTTTGATAAAAATAAGCTGGAAATGTGTAGAGATCGAATGACATAAAATTTCATTCAAACAATCCTTGACGGACTAAAAAGGAAGTGTTTATGGGTGTTTTGTACATGTTCTCAACACAGGCAGTGCATATGTGCACTACCTCTTTGAAAATAAATCTCCAACAACAAAGCTGTTGAAAATTGCCCCAAGGTCTCTCGGGTGTCAGGTCATGACTTCCATGGAACTCCTTAGTTGATGTTTTATGTGATTTTTCTGGTAATCACAGGGCAGACTTACGTAGCTGGATGCGAAGTGAATCTTCAAATCTAAAGTTTCTGAGATAGGAGTTAAGGTGCACTTTGCTATAAGTTGTGACAACAGTCTAAAAATTTGATGTTTCCTTCAAGTTTGGGCTTTACAATGTGCAATGAACCTTAGCATAGGCTGTTTCTAAAAAAAATGAAAAAGAGCAGGGAAGAGAGAAGGTTCCTAGATCTGCAACTAACTGTGAACAATGATCATGGAGGCTCTATTATGGACAACTCACTTCAAACAGGATTCCACTTAACCAAGAAGCCTATAGTATCATGAAACCTATGCTATCTTCAATGGTTTGAAAATATTTTTTCCTTCATCCACCACATACATGCATGAATAGAGATAAAATTTTAAAAGCAGCTTCAAATTTCAGCCCAAACTATCTTTACAAGACCATTTACCAGTAGCAAATAGCAAAAAGAATGGACTGGAAAGCATCAACACGTCATAAATTTCTATGATCACGATTTTTTTTACCAAGATCTACTTAAGTAGTTTAAATCTTACTAGAACAACAATGTAAATCTAAATAAATCATCTGACAATGGAGATTGAATCATGAAACATGTGAAGAACTCAAAAAATGCACCAAATCAATGTATTTTCATTAGAAATTTCTTCAGCATGTCTTTACAACAACTCAACTCTCCCTTGAAAATGAGAGGAGACCCCTTATTTATAGTGCCCAAAAAGTAGAATGAATGGCCAAGATTTAATCTTATTGCATGACCAAGATTCACTACAAAGTAGGGTTCTATCTACCCCCCAATATTTTACAATTTAAAATACAATCTTGTCCATATCCCTATTTTGTCCTCTAGTGACACCACTAGAGCATCTTGTCCTTTGCTGATTGCCCGTCTGTTGTAGCTATTCCTTTAAAAATTATTCATTGATACTAGGGTTTCCTTTGTTCTTCTTCAAAGCCACATACTTGATGAATTTAAAAATCACGGGTTGGATTTTGTTGACCTCCATGATCTCGGACCGCAACACTTGATAACTCCATTCATTGGAGTTGTCCTCAAGCCTCTTCCAGTCTTCATCATATTTGGTGGTGTGGTCTTTGAGTAGCTCTGACTGGGTAAAGGCGCAGGGGAAAAAACTCATGAAATATGTGGTTATCTAATCTGACATCCCATCCTCCATCATTTTATAGAAATGGGGTTTTATTTTCTCTGGATCAATTTTCACTGTGGGCATGTCATGTCCCATCATTAGCCTCAAATATCAGATCAATACACCCTAATTTATTTGACCTATTCAATATTTGGATGCACTTTATCAATTACCTACTCCAACCTTTCTTTCTTGTTATCAAAGTCCCACTTCTATACATCCACTAGCCAATGATCATCATTTTTGAGTGTAAACTCATTTTAACATGTGGCTTTTGGTAGCTAGAGGATAGCCTCGATCTTTCGATAGGTGGACCTATACGTCATAGGTAAGTCAGTGCAAAGTTTCTTTGTGCCTTCTAGAGACTGTTGTAAATCAAGGAACTTATTGGTTGTTCGAACAACCTTATTGATACCCATATTTCTGACGTATAGAACCTATCAAAACTAGCTTTTGTGGTTTTTTCTAGGTTCTTTCTTTTTTCCAACTTGTCAATTTGTTCCTTGGACAATAGTTGGGGTGGAGCCGCAAATGTGGTGTGCATTTCTTTAGCTGAAGACCATTGTTGGATGTAAGTTGTCAAGTCAGCTACCTGTGCTTTAAGCTTGTTTTTGAGACTTTATCCTATTGTATTAGATGCACCACCATAGCCATAGATTCCTCAAGGTGCTCTACCCTTTTCTTTCTAGTAGTAGTTCCCAAGTCAATGGTGGAGATATTATAGCTTACCCCTTCTTGGGCTACCACCGGCATTGCTACTTGCACAGTTTGGGACCCAAAATCATCCATCATTACCTTGGATCTAATTTTGGGCTTTTTCTCCTTCTTGGTTGTGATCTATGCTCAAGCTAGGATAGCGTGTAGTCTTTCCCTTGGATCCTTTGGGGCATGAGTCTTCTTTTCAAGTTTCTTATCTAGCCATTCAGGTATAGCAGATTTTCCCTTGGTCGATTCATGATCACCCTTGCATTCCTTTGTTTGGATCTCTGTTTGTTCACCTGTGGGAGCCCTTTCTTCCATTTTAGTGTTGTCTACTTCTTCCTCATCAAATTCTTGGATGAACATGAGGCATTTGAAGGGAGGCTTAGTAGGAAATTGTCCCTAGGGGATTTCTTCTATCTCAATTTATTTCTCTTTCCTTTCTTCAGTTTGTTCATCCTTGTGCACATGCTCCTTGGGCTTGTCTTCTTCTACATTTCCTTCTTCTCCATAAGGAGATGGCACATCCTCCTATTGTTCCCCTATAGGGAGTTCCAAATTGTCTACTGCCCTGCCACCTTCTTGCCCTTCTCCTCTAGGAGGTGACCTTTCTACCTCTTCCTCATCATCCTTCAATTTTTCAGGCCATTTCCTCATCAAAATAATCATTGAAGGTTTGTACAATAGTTCTACCACCTATACCCTCCTCTTCATCTCAACTTTTAGAAGACCCTATTTCTTCTTCTTCGTAGATGACCCTATCAATTTTCTAGTGCTCATACTCTGGGTGTTCATGGTACTCATCAACTTTCTCCTCCCTTTCCTTTGAAGCTTCTTTCTCCCACTTCTCCCATTCTTTGGAAATTAAAATTATGGCCTCCTTTGTTGGTGGTCCTATTAGAGGTTGTGAAGGCATAGTGTTGGAAAGGACTTGTGCTAAGGAAGCTTGGATGGTGTGGTCCAAAAAGATCTGGGAGATCTCAGAGGGGACATTCTGAATGTGTCAAGAGGAAGCCTCTAGAAATGCGAGTGTGGGAATTCGTGTTGTCACTGTTGCCAATGGGAGTAATGTAGTGGGTGACATGGAGGAGGGGGAAAGTGGAGAAGTTACAGTAGAGGAGGAATCGATCATTATTAGGGGTCTGATCGGTGGAGAGGAAGCGAGATGGACTGAGAGGTCCATTGTAGGTGGGGATGTGACAACCATGGCTTGGGAAATAGATGGAAGGGTGGCTGAAACAGGGGGAGCTGGAGGAGGCTCTGGCCAATCTATTTTCTCTTCCTCACCCTCTTGAAGGGGATCATCTTGAATTGTTGGATTCCCCACGATGCTCCTCATTCATTTAGGCCTCTTCAATGGCGAATCTCATGAATCCTTTGTTGAATAAAACTTGAGATTAGGTGACTATTCTGCTTCAACCCCTTTCCTCTTTTCTGATCTTGTGAGCGGCAAAGATTTAGATGTGCCTCCTATTGAAGTGGTAGCAGTGACATCCTCTGTAGCACTAGGCTCACTCTTGAGGCCCTCATATTTTAGGTCAACCACTTGTCTCTTTAATTGAGCTACTTGTCCATTAACCCATTCTTCAGTATGGGCCATAATTTTTTTGGTTATAATATCGAGGTCATCGACCTCCTATTCATCCCAATCTATTACTGGTAGTGGAAAGTTAGTGACTACATTATATCTGGAATCCATGATGGTGCTCTCATCCTCTTCGACCTGATCTAGTATGGGAAATAGTTGCACCCTTCTTATGAAGTACGTAGTCAACCGCATGTAGTTCCTTGCATGCACTTCCTTGTCATCCTAGAAATCTACCAATAAATCTTCAACAAGATGCCAATGGGCGTACCCTGGTCCTAGTGCCTTTCTTACATGCCCATATGGGTCCATCCATGGATGACCAATGTGTAGGTGGAAATGATACTCTGCCAATTCCTTCTCAGAATACCCAACACATTGGGAAGTTTTCAATTTGTACATCCCTTGGATGAACGCTAAGGGATAAGGGATCCCTGCCAAATGTCTACTACTAAGGACTGAATGCACATACTACAACTACTAGGAGAGCTCTATCAATATGATCCAGTCATTAGGGTACAGGGGTAGCTTATTCGGCCTTTCTGTGAAAGCTTGGGCATGAATATATGTAAACTTGGGGTATTGTATGAATAAGAAGGTGTATTTCTTAAAGAATGCTCGAGCATTGTGAGAGACCCTTCTCTCAAAATACCCTCCAAGCAACCTGATGATGTGGCCGATGAAGGCATCGTTCACCCTTCAGTACTTTTTCTTGAAGTTCCTGAACTAGAGCTGGGGATATTTATCATAAACCTTCAATGCACGACCTAACTCCTCATTTTTTGCCACAAACAATCCACTATATTGCCTATTCTCATCTAGTGTGTACACAAGATAGTATATCATATATAAATTGGAGGTTTTCTTGACATTCATGAACTACTCGTGGAAGAAGTCGCTTATTATGCCTCCCTAGTAGAATGAAGCTTTTGTTGTGACATCCTTATCCCCATTGAGGATCTACTCTATGAAATACACCATCCATTCCTGAATGTAGGCAGCAGTGGGGAGAACCGTCACCCTACTCAACATGGTGACCAAGTCATGGTAGTCCTCATAAAAGTCGCTGCAGAAGAGTTCTTGAGGAACCTTTGCAGCATTGTCCCTTTTCTCTTTAAGAAAATACTAATTTATTAGCTTGTTGTAGCCCATGAATCCTCATCCCATGTTGCTTTACCTTCCTCTATGGTGGGAATCTCTATCTATCCAAAGGTGGGGATGTGAATTTTTTTAGTAATTTCCTCACTTGACATGTCATCAAGAATGTTTTTGTCTCTATCAACAATGGTTCATGTCTGTGGCTAGTAGGCCTTTCGGCAAGCCATGACCAATTTGGGGTCTATGAGGGATGGAGGGAAGCCTACAAATTTTTCAATTCCACTTTGTCTGATTATCCTTGCATTGTCGGTCTTGGGGTGGATTCTAACCCTTTGCCTAAACTCATCAATATCTACATGATTGAATTGGTATATGTGATTTCCTTCTAGTTGGTGATGATTTTTGAATGCAAAGGCTCACCCTGGAACTGGTACTTCATTTTTTCTTTTTCCTCCTTTTCATGAGGAGTCTTTCCCACTCTTTTCCCTTTATCCTTCTTTGCAACTGCCCTCGAGGGTCCTCCACACGATTTCATATATCCTGTAAACAAGGCATAATGAGTACAACCAATTATGAGAGCATTAACATTAGTCAAAATACCATGGAGGAAATACAATTAGACAACATATGATTAAATGAAATCAAATCTTTACATCCAAATATTGTTAGAAATATTTTGGAGGGTTTTGGACAATCAGGGCCCAAGGGGTTGGACTTCCCTGGTGGGAACGCTGTTTGAAGGGAAAAAAGTGTAGGGAAATCCGAGCAATTTCTCCTGACTTTAAATTTTGATGTTTTTAAAGGCTCATGTAGGAGAGGGTTAAAGTTGAGGATGTGGGTTGAGACTGGTTTTCAACTTGAAGACCTCATTTTGATCACTTTTGAGGCACCTGGAGATATGGGACTAGAAATTTGTCAAGGCTTTGTTGTTTAGAACAACTAGGAAGGGATGGAATTCTGGGGTCTAGGACTTGGGAGGTCAAAGGATGGCCGACACAATTTTACTTCAAAGAATTTAGGCCTAAAGGGTAGGAAGCCATCAAGGTTTCATAGTTTAAAGCGGTGGTCGCTGTGTGGAAATCTAGTGGGAGCAGCTCGATGAGTCAGACCCAAAATTGAGTTTTGCCACTAGGTTTATGTCAAGTTTCTCTCAGAAATTTGGAGGGAAAGTACCAAAGGTGAAAAGATGGTTATACTCTTCCATTTGAATTGGATGAGTGGGTCAAAATCCTAGTGGGCAGAGCCTAGTGAGGGAAAGGATGCCAAAGTTCATGTTCTACTAGGTCATCGTGGCAACTGGAGGCTCGGGACCCAAGAGGCAAGAAGACATTGCCATGAGATAGCCATTTGAAATGATGATTATGCAAAGGAACTCTGCCGATGGAGGTTTAAGGACTGGGGACCGGCGACATGACAAAATCATTAGTCTGTGTTCAAGCTCAACTATGAATGACAAAAGTGGAGGCGGGCCCCAGATATCAGGTGGACGAATTCTCCTCGTCGTTTGGGAATGGCATAAGCTATGCAGTGTCCTAGGGATAGAATCCCGTGGGAGCGGGCCTAGGAAGCTTAGGCAGAGGCCGAATTTAAAGTGTTAAGTTTGTTAAGTTCTTTGACGATTGGCTGACGGAGGCCCGGGGTTGCGGGTCTAGGAGGTAGTCCTGCCATCGGGTCAATTTTTTGTTTGTACAAGGTTTTGACGATGACAAGCCAAGGAGGGCTTGGAGGGTATGAATTCCCTGTGCAATGAACGATGGCTATGAGGTCTATTTCTGGATATATCTTAGGAGATGCCTTGGAGTTTTTTCTAGACTTTGGGCATATGGGTTTTTTAGGGGGTGTCATGTTTTATCAAGTTGAAGCATTTCTAACCAATTTTGTTCATTATTTTAAGCGCAAAATTACAAAAACCTCATGGGAGGGTAGATGAAAAACCTACCTTGGCTGTCCGATGTGGGAAGATGCGAAATCCACTAAGGATGACCAAATGATGATCACGGACGTGAGAGCGGTGGGCGATGGATGCACTGAACTCCTTGGAAAGCACTTTGAACTCCTCTTGCAAACTTGAAAAAATGAAAATGATAGGTTGGGCGATATATTTATACCCCAATATGCATTTAATACTTATATGGAGGATAAAAGGGTTGGTGGATTA